>PVJI01004780.1:0-92367 GCA_004026765.1 Micronycteris hirsuta | reverse complement strand
AAGCTCTTTATTTTGATAAGGTCCCCTTTGTTTATCCTTTCCTATATGTCCCTTGCTCTAGGGGATATATCATTGAAGATGTTGCTGTGTGGAATGTCTGAGATTTTCCTACCGATGTTTTCCTCTAGGACTTTTATGGTGTATTGTGACTAATTTTTAGCATGAACTACTTGCCCTCAAGTCAACAAATGCTATTTAGATTGTTCTCACCTCACTTCTAGAGAAAACACTGTAGAAGAATATTACTCGAAGGCAGGCCAAAGCCTGGACAGCCATGGGATGCTCCTCCCATTATTAATCAGTTAAACCACAGTACATGTAGGGGAAGCTCCATGAGTTTCAGGCCCTTTGCAATTCACCATATTTTGTTGTGTATAATGTCCACTTTTTTGTCTTTTTTTGAGGGAAAAGTAAAGATGGGTATTATACATGGGTAGCACTAATTCCATATCTATAAAATGTTTTTAATTCTTTTATCTATGATTATGTGTTAAAAGTGTAACTCTAGAAAGCAATATATACAAAATAATACCCTGGAATACAATAATCAGTTTTGTTTCTAAATATAAACAAATAAGAAATTAAAACAAAAGTTTTTTCCCCTGAAAGTTTGGGCCAAAAAAGCGGGTGTGTATTATACACAGGAGCGCATTATACACAGCAAAATACAGTAAGTAACATAAGAATCTCAGTGGTCTGTAGCCCACGGGCTGGGACCACAGCCGCCGAGGGAATCTGTGCTTGTTTGCTGGGTCACACGTCATCGGGAGTGTGTGAGGGGTAAGGCACAGCGCTCCTGCTGCTGCTCTGCTGGAGTTGCCCCAATATACCAAGTCACTCCACCTTCAGCAGACACCCCAAATCCATCCCAAATCTCATGAAAACTAAGTCAGACTGTGTTGTTCCTAAGCTCTTCTCTTTCTACAGCCTCCTAGTCTCTCAGATGTCAAATGATTACCACAGTTAAGCTTTTCTCTACTTCCCCCCAATCCACTAGCTTCTTCTTCACTGATAATTATGACTTAACAAGTATTTCTTTGAAGTATGGAAAATGGGTATTAGAATGTGGTTAATTTCTGGTGAAAACTACATGAGAAGATGAGACAACAGGGCACATGTCTAGCCCCCACGCTTCACTATGCTTGCCCAGAAAAAAAAACAGGGTAAGTGTGCACATGTGTTAGAAACCAGTGACGCCCAGTTCTGGGTTGGAGCAGGGCCCTGGTGGTAGCGGTAAGGTCTGAGGGGCGCAATGAGTGAGCAGAGTGGAAGCTGCATGAGCAGGAGTCCTGCTCTGCTCCCTCCACATTATACAAACTCTCTGTCCAGCCTGGGCCAAGCAGCAGAACCTGCGTGAGTAACAGTGTGTGGGAAGGAGGCACCTGAGCCACGAAGCTGAGTGTGAGCACCAGTTCTGTCAGGACCAGCTCCTGCTCTTCATGCTGCGCCCTGTGCTGGAGAAACCCTTTCCACGCCGCTGGTGCTCCTCACCCACCGCCTGCCCCGCAACTGCCCCACGCTCTGCAATCAGCTTTACCTGCCTCACTTCCTCCTCCAGAGGCCCCTGAAACAGCACTTTAGGAAAAAAAAATCACTTATAAATTTAGTTATATACATTTAAGTTTTTATTCTGGGAGTCGTATTTTTACCCTAAGACTCTGAGACTCTCACTGCTACTGCCCTGAAATCATCTTCATATGACACGTTTCAGCCCCAACTATTAACTAGCACAACCACCTGGCTCCTCCAAAGGATCACTCTTCCAGAATAATCTAAACCGAAAAGGCAAATTAGCCTCCAAAGGAACTCAATTGTTTTGCTAAAGGACTAGTTTTACAACATTTGTGAAGAGAATAAGACAGCTACACATACATGTACGGTTCCCCGAAGACACAAAAGCACCAGTTTCTCAGAGATTGTCCAGAAACGGCCCCAGCCTACAGAATGGTAAGGAGACCCCTCACCTGGGTCTGGGAGGGAGCGCTCACTTAGCCGTCCTCACGAAAACCCCCAACACGCCCATAGCTGCCCTTCAAGGGAAACCACAAATGTCCCATCTCCATGATGGACACACTTCAGCTACTGATCTTCCATGAAAAGTTGAAATAAATAACTATTAATTTAGTTTGCCTGGTTACCTTAACATTACACAGAATAGCTAAATACAGTTGTTACTAGAATATTCCCTTAATAAAATAAATTAGTATTCTGTTCAATTATTCAGCCAACTATAAATTTGGCTGGTGTGACTTTATCAAACCTGAGAAGACTGATAAAATTGAGTCCCTAAATCTAAACACTGGTTGTGTAGTGGCTGAAATAACAAACAATACTAATTATAACTAGCATATATTAAAGGCTACCTGCGCCAGCTACTAAGAGACTAGCATTTGATTCCCCCAACTAGGACTGAGGCACTGCAATGGCCCTGCTGTGCAGCAGGGGCGGGGCGTCTGCAGTGGTCCCCTCACTCACTGAAACCCCTGGCCAGCCTTGGGGCAGGGCAGAGCTGCTATGTGGACAGCACC
This sequence comes from Micronycteris hirsuta, assembly GCA_004026765.1. Taxonomy (NCBI): domain Eukaryota; kingdom Metazoa; phylum Chordata; class Mammalia; order Chiroptera; family Phyllostomidae; genus Micronycteris; species Micronycteris hirsuta. The sequence continues at coordinate 89,839 of PVJI01004780.1, read as the reverse complement.
CTCCCCCAGAACCATGCCTTTCAACATCCAGGCTCCGTCCTTTGAAGGAATTGGGACAGTCATTTTCTTCTCTTCTCTAGAATAGGCTCAAGAGGCACTTCAGAAGAAATAAGGGATGGATGAGCAGGAAAAAGGAGTCTGAGGTTCAGGGGAGGGCGGTGACCTGCTGAGACTACCTCCTCAGCCAGACTGGCTGCAGGAACCACATTCCTGAAGCCCACGCTGCAGTCTGAAGCTTGGCCTGCACTCCACACGGGGTCCAGCAGTCTCCGAGCTGGTCCAGCACCCACCACAATGAAGACCCTGGGACAGAAACAAGCTGGCATTTCAACTTAACAGCTGTATCTGAGTACGGTGTTTAACGTGTAGGAGGCTCAAATGCCCCTGCTCCGTGAGCTTGTCTGGAGGAGTTAACGCACTACGGAAGCATCCAGCTACCCCTGGCACCCGGCCAGCGCTCCTCCACCAGCCTCTACCGCAGCCTCTACTGCAGGGCTACGCCTTCAAAAGAAAAGCATTCCGGCAACAGCATCCGATTCTCCCAGTAGTGGCCGCCTGTTTCCAACTGATAAGAGCTCTGAACAGGAAGCTTTACATTTCTAAGAGGGAACCATGAAGTCTCATGACAGGCTAATATTCTGATAATATCATACATTTTACAAAGACAAATGTTTCCCTAAAAAAAGCACTCCCTCCTTAGTGATTATACAAACCACCCAAGAGAAAACAAGATTTAAAATGAAAAAAAAAAAAGGGTTACAGGTCCTCCAGCATCTCAGTGAAGTGCCAGCTGCTCGGAGCAAACTTTCAGGAACAAGTGTTTGGAGCAAGTGGGACAGGGACCGTCTGTGATCCCTTTCATCAGTGCCGTGTTCTGAATGTTAATTGCAGTAATTTAATTCAAAGCGAAGGAAAAGGCAATGCAACAATCACCTGTTTCCCTGCCTTAATGATTATTTTCTTGATGGGAAAACAAGTTTCTTTTTTCTCTAAAGTTATATATTTACCTTTGCATAAACCTCTTTTCCCTGATAAATATTATCACCCATGATTATTAAAACAGAAATGGAACACTACTTGGGATTGATTTAATGACAACTTTTAATGTTTATCATGAAGAATACAACAGGCAAAAAAACCAAAGCCAAACCCATGGAAGGATAGAAGGCTGTATTATAAAACTGCTAAAGAGCCAATGCAAGAAGCAAACAAAGATGGAGATTTCCGCTACATTATCAACATCCCATTAATGAATGAAATTGATAATCACTTGGTCTTCTCACCCACACTAGTAAAAACTCACCAGGGCCACCCCAGGCTCCTTCCACTCACATAGATCAGAGACGCCTGGTCTGAGCTTCAAGGGGCCAGCCACGCTGGAGCCACTTTCTGCCTCCCACGTCCTGCACTTGTTTGAAATCTGTTTCCTAGCCAGCAGTAAACCGATATTAACTCCAGACAGGCACACCACCACTCCAACTCCCGTGGGGGAGCCGCCACTGTGCATGCGCGCGCGCACACACACACACACACATACACACACATGTTACTAGCACAGAAAACAAGCAACTAGACAGTAGCCATCTCACTCACATTTTTAAAAACAGTAATAACGTCTGAATATTAATAGTTTAGGTAAAGACAGAAAAATCCTTCAAGTACAGGTTTTCTGGAATCCTATATAAACACTATTTTTAAAATGCTAGTACTTCAAGAACAGTCTTTAAAATTACATGCATTTCATTACCTAAAATTTGCACAAGATGAACAATAATGCTGAAAGTTTGAAAGAAACGACAGCTGCGCAGACCTTCACGGGACTCAGGGCTCAGGCTGTCTCTGCCTGCAGCATTCATGCCCAGGGGGTGTGCCCCAACCCTGTCCCCCACACCCGATTCCCAGGTGCTGGCAGCTCCTCTAAGCCCTGTTTTCTTTTTTGTTAAAAATAATTTGTTTTACATACGGTTGACATACAACACTGTATTACTTTTGGGTGTAGAGCAGCGATTCAGTATCTATATAAACCCTTTGTGTTCTAACAGCACTAATTCCGCTACCTTAGAAACATCTGATTTCCCAAACTACAAGAGTTTGCTGTTAAAAAAAAAACTCAAATGAATGCATTTGCTTCACAGGGAACCCCCTTTTGAAACAACCACAGGGCACAGACTGAGTCTCGTCTCTCAGCGCAGACCCCACTCAGACCCCGCACTGCTGCGATGGAGCGGACTCTGCCGTCTGCCCTCGCCGTCTGCGCCCAGCACAGACCCTGCAGGCACTGCCGCCACCCCCTCACCCTAGAGCCCTGCTCCTGACCAGCGGCCACAGCCAGGGCTGTGGAGTCTCCTCCACACTCGCGTACATGTATTTGGTCTCTATAATCAAGTGATCCCATTAAATATTTTTGCCTCTAAATCTCTAGCACAGCACAATACACGCCTGTTCAATGGTGAGCCAGCTATGGTACTTCTAACATCTGGATGCTAGTTCACCAAAGCTGAGAAAGCCCAAGTTCACTGAAAATGGAGAAGAGTCACCTTTCAGGTGAAGAGCAGCCGTTTTTCTGGGCTAAAAACCCGATCTAACAACCCTCCCCCCATCCCCCCCACCCCTGCCCCAACCAAAGCAGCTCTCCCCTTTGTGAACTCTGACGGAAACCTGTCCAGTACTCAAATACCTAAACACTGTAAGGCAAAAATGTTCTCTGCCAGAAAACACAGCCTGCTGCAAAATCCAATGAGCCAATGTATTTTTTAAAAATGCCTCAGCTGTAAATGCCAACATTATCTACTGAACGACTGACTGCGCACAGCCGCCACTACAGTTTGTTGACAGAGCGAACCAACTCCAAACTTCGCTGCTAGGCTCCAACGGAATCAGAAATCCACCCAGCCCCTCAGTCCCGAGGGAGGTTAAAAAGTTAGGTTTTCCCCACAGCGCTCTGAAAATGTTTTAATCTCTGTATTTGAATAACGACCACACAAATGTATACTGGGGTTTGAAAGATGACCTATTAAAGAACACACTGAACCTGCAGGACAGAAAGGCAACTAGCAAATTCATGAACGAGGAACATGTCTGTATTTCTAACATAATCCTTAAATGCTACATTTGTACAAACGTCCATACATACACAACAGCCCTTCAAGCCGCCTGTGTGGTCCAGAGGCTATGTCCCGTTTTACCACACACACTTTGGAAATCTGGTAAAGCCTAGGAATCTGCTCTCAGAACAAAAATTTCAGTGCATAAAATAAAATACAAAGCATTACAAAGGAAACAATTCCATTAAAGCACAATTATTAAAATATTAAAACCTGTGGCACAGTAAGGTAAGGGCTCTTACCAACACATTAAATAAGACCTTGAGCCAGTTTGCACAGCTCTAGTATTGAAGTAAGATAGGAGTGTAAACTCCTAAGTGATGAAAATGCCAAACCCCAGTCAGAAGGTAATAAAAGTTTGTTTACTGGAAATGAAGACGTCATTATTCTCCCATTCATGTCTGGAGACCCCGCACACTCTGTTACTAGACTTCCGGTTAGGAAGCCCTGAACCCAGCCCAGAGATGCTGAACTCACCTTCTCACTAAGCAGTGCACCCTCCCCATCTGGCTGCACAGCTGGAAAGTACTGCCTTACACAACAGCAAAATTCGTTTCATGCAGCTGTGCCAACTGGGCTTAATTTTACCCTCTCGTGTCATTTAGACCTCTCTTCAAACTGTGGTTTATGATCACTTTTTCCCAATTTCTTAATGAAACGGAACAGAGTGAATGGATTTCTGCTAGGTACCATGCACGCTGGATAAGGAAACAGGACAAGAACTGGTTCGTGAAACTTAATTCATTACTTCTGTGTACACCCTGAGCTGCAAGGTAAAATCCAATTCTTTTCTAACTCTGGATGGCAGGGAATACGGTTTGGACCGAGGAAGGTTTCTTGTCCTCACCACTGGGACGTTTTGGATGGGACACACTAGATGCCTGGAGCACCCACCCAGATGTGACGACCAAAAATGTCTCCCTACATCTGCATCTGTCCCCCAGGGCACAGAACTGTCCCAGTGCAGAGCCATGGATTTAGAACAAGTCTGGACCCTCTTCAGAATGGCGTTCTAACTCTAATTTCTTCCTTCACCTGCACTCCTCCTGTGACATGACTCTACATCCACCTGCTACTGTGCCCTCTTCTCTCTTGAACACACTTCCTGTTCTATCCTCCCAGCCTGAGACAGTCTCCAGAACTGATCGCAAACATCCAGACGTGTCTGATCAGCTATAAGTCTACTAATATTATACCTGTAGTTACTGAAATTCAAAATTACATTAGCTTTTTGGTGGCCACCTAATATTGTTGATTTAAATTAGGTTCAGTAAAATTAAAATTCTTGGTTCATTTGGATGTTAGCCTACCAAATAATAACATTTGTCAGCTTGGCAGTGATCTGTTAAACAACAGCCTTTGAGCATACCCAATCGGCTGGTTCCTAATTCATCCAACTGCACTTGGGTCCAGCCCTGCTAGGAATGCAATCCCGTGGCTTCCAACCTTAGTCAGTGCTACCACAATCACAGAGAACTATTCTATGTGAAGTCTGCAGTTCATCCTTTAACAGTATCAGTATACACAGGTGACACACTGCCTTTAAAATCAGTGACCTCCCCACTTGCGGTGCAGGCCGTCACAGCTCCACCTCTGGCTGGGCTCCTGATGCCAGGCCACAGGATATGCACCACGTCGCCACTCAGGGGCATCCTGGTCAATCACGGCCTTAGAGCCACAGAAACAAGTCCAACGCCACCCCCCCCCACTGGGGAAGAAAGGCATGCCCAGCGTGGGGACACTGTGCAGGAACAGGGAGCCAGGTTCCCAGCACATCTACAACAGGGATAAAAAGGGGGTAGGCGAGGGCCTGGGATGCTCTAGACCACAAGAGAACAAAACACACCATGCGGGCCTTGTGGGGATCTGGATGCAAACATGGTAGCTGTAGAAACACATTTTTGAGAGTGGGAGATCTGAGTAAAGACCACATATTAGACGGTGGTAAGAATTACAGTTAATTTGTTGATAGGATTACTGCATTCTTGTTAGTTTTTTTGAGATACACAGTGAAGTAGAGAAGAAATAACACTAGTTTTTAGCTTTTGCTTTAAAATCATTGAGCTAAAACAACAAAAACCAGTAATTTAAGAATGACAAAACTTTGAAAATCATGTCTGGGGATAAATATAAGTGAGTTTCATTTACGTTTGAAAATTTTCTTATTCAAAATGTTTAAAGTGAAAATAAGTTATAATGACAAAATAAATATTATTAAATATAAAATAAACCTATTTTTATAAAAATTCTGATGCTCCAGGAAAAAAATCAAGGAATTTGATTCTGTAAATATTGTAGGTAATGAATTAGCGTGAGAAGCTAAGAACCTCATGCTTCCTCTGAGCGAGCAACAAGTGTGTGGCAAGAAGCGAGAAAAGGGGCAGGACCTTGGAAAGGCCAGAACTGGCTAAACACTCAGGTGGCCCCGTGCAAGACACCAGCATTCTCTCATGACCTGTCTGTGAAAGGAAGAGGTTATCTACTTCACAGGGCTCTGTGGTTACTACGCTGTCTCTGTGACATAAAAGCGCCGGCCACAGCGAAGGAACCTGAGGATACATGCCGCTTCCTGCCCGCAGATGCCCGTGTGCTTGTGCCTCCAGGAGACAGGCAGGCACTCCTGCCTCCAGCAAAACACAGCACAGCAGGAAAACACCCGCATGCATATTACAGTCCACATGCACGTGAAAGACACAGAACATAGAGCTTTGTAGAAAAAGATGACACTGCACAGCATGTATAATTCTATTTTTGAAACACAACAATGCCAAAAGTTCAAAGCATTTCTAATGATCTGTGACCAAATCAAGATATATGAATTTTTGAAATGCCTTCTTGTTCAAAGAAAACAACCATGTTCCTGAACTCAGCCCTAATATTATAATATTAAAAAGAAAACCCAAGAATATAAAATGATAAAACTTGCTTTTATAATCTGCTTCTTAAATCTGCTCTGAGATTCTTTAAGTATGTGAAATATTAAAAGAAGTTTCTAAATTTTAACAAAGGTAGTGTATCATACAAATTATATATACAAATTGGTAGACTACCTTTTACTGTATTTACAATAACCATCACATCAAAGTAGACACTCAGACTACAGCAACAGACTCAAAGAAGCTTCCTACAATTAAAATGTTTCCACTTATATTTTTCAAGCATACCAAAAATTGAATTCACAGTACTCAAACTTATTTCAATTAAAAAAAGTTCAAGGCCCAGCCGGTGTAGCTCGGTGGATTGAGCGCGGGCTGGGAACCAGAGGGTCCCGGTTCGGTTCCCGGTTGGGGCACATGCCTGGGTTGCGGGCCAGGTCCCCGTGAGGGTCATGTGAGAGGCAACCATACATTGCTCTTTCTCCCTCCCTTCTCCTCTCTCTGAAAATAAATGAATAAAATCTAAAAAAAAAAAGTTCAAGGAACTTATATAAAACTAACAATCATCAAATCTCTATTATAGTACTGTGTTGGCAAACAAACACATGTAGATTTTAAAGCAGGCAGTTTTTTGAGTCCTCCTGTACCCTGAGCAGGGGTGTCCAACCCGAGGCCTAGGACAGCTCTGAACGCAGTCCAATGCAAGATCATAAATTTACTTAAAACCTTTTATTTGCTCATCAGTTTTCATTAGTGTTTGTGTATTTAATGTGTGGTCCAAGACAACTCTTCTTCCAGTGTGGCCCAGAGATGCCACAAGGTTGGAGACCCCTGCCAGAGCTTTCCATGTCTCACACAAGACGCCGAGAGGGCCAGCCCAGAGGTGGAAAGAGGGGTGACAGCGGTGGTCTGAATGTCACTGCCTCACCGCCGGAGTCTGGCAAACTAAACGCCCATGGTCTGAGGGCAGGTGACTGCAGGCGAACGGAAGCTGGACCCACCTTCGGTGCCTTCTGACGGCACTTCCTGTTTCCCTGTTGGCATCACCCACTGCGCAGAGAAGCCCAGAGCAGCCCAGAGCATCTCCTGGTGCTGGGCAAGGGAGAAACAAAAGGTAAGCGCAGACATCAGCAGCGGGGCTTTGCAGGAGGGGCATGTTTAGGAGGGTTTCTGACAGCACAACTGTAGAAGAGGGACAGAACGTGCACGCAGGGCAAAGTGACACCGAGGAGAACGGCGCACTGCTTGGTGGAGAGGTTCTCGGACTGGGACTGCAGAAGAGAATGACCATGACAAGAAGCAGTCATTGAGGCAGACTGTCATCTAACATTACCGAAACAGTCCACTCACCAGACAACACCTGCAACCCCTATTCAAGAATCTTCCGCACGTTAAGTAACTATCCCACGCTAACACATACATATATGGACTCAAAAAAAGTACATTCTGGAAAAAATTCTACAGACAATTAATGGAATATGTCATAGGCAAAAACTTAAAGACACAGAAATATGGTAAGTACTAGGTTCCATGAAATGAAACCTCCAAGTCACTAATTCTGCTTTATATAAAAAGCTATTATTATTCATAAAATCTCATTTAAGTATACTTTTGAGGATATTGCCAGTTGTAGATATAATTGCACACAAAATTTAAAAAAGGAACAAATTTTTTTCCTTCAATATTAAGATATGGAATGCAGAATCGACTACAGCATACAATCCTGACCCTAAACACATGTTGGAATCCTCCCCTCACCCACAAATAACACCAGCTGACACCAGGGTGAGCAGACAGTTGTACATTTCTGTCCTGAGAGGAACAAGGAAGGCGTTCCCCTACAGCACACGAAACAGGGCAAAGGAAGAGAAAGCAAACACTGACGTCAGCACAGCACAAACAGCACGAGCACCTCACAAGCACCCAGGCACCCACCCTAAAAAGGGTTACTGTGCTAGGTGCTTTTTATGCATTTACCTACTTGCACCAAATGACCTGGGGGCAGGGACCAAGCCTGTCTGCAGTGGGCCAGAGGGCCCACTCAGGCAATTTTGACACACAAAGCCACGTTTTTGTTTTGCTTTTTTTGCAGCCACACTTTTAACTGCTGAGGGACACCTCCTCTTACCCTGCTGTATAAACAGAAGGCTGCAACACTGCCAGGCCCAGCAATGTGGCAGCAGACTAAACCGTTAGCAACCGTTTTAACTACGTGGCAGATAATACAAATACACATTCTCTTCAATACACTGCCGAGTTCATGCAAGAAGAAAGAAATCCAAGAGGAAACCAGGAAGACGAAGGCCTGGGACAGGGGCCACGATCCCCGCACCTGAGAATCGGGAGGACACGGTAAGGGAGGACCACGGAACCAGCAGTCGGACTGAAGACAGAGCTAAGTGTAAAAAGTCAAACTGTACAACTTTCCAAATAAAACATGGAACATGTTCATGAAACAAAAGAAAAGACTGGTAAACCCACCATTCCAAATGTTTTAAAATCTATGTGATAAAACACACCGTAAAAAGTGAAAAACCACAAACAAAAAGACATCTGCAAAATACATAAGATACTAAAGATTAGTATTCAGGATTTATAATAATCCCTACAAATAAACCAGAAAAAGACAAGGATTTTTCTAAACAAAATCACTGGAAAAAAGATGGACAAAATACATACACAGGCAATTCAAAGAGAAAATCCTAACGACCATAAATATAAAAAGACATGTCCACTCACAGGAACCAAGGCAATGTAAGTGACTGCCAGCCCACGCATCCCAGCACGCACACAGGGCTGACAGCAGTGAGGCCACGGGAACCCGAAGTCTGCAATGGGGGTCGCATGACCACCTCGAGAGTGACCCGACAGAGCCTGGGAGACCCCAGTCTGCGCGTGGCCTGCGACCCAGATGCTACCCCCCAGGGATCCATCTTGGAACGTGTCACTAGCACAGAAGGAAACGTGGACAGAGGTGTTCATTAAATCCACGTTTGTGACCATGGAAAAACATAAAATGACCTGGTCACTCACGATAAGAGTCGAGATAATAAGCTGTGGTTCACTTGGACAATAGAATACTATAGAACAGTTAAAATAAATCGACTATTATTTACTTACCAATGTCAAGTTAGTTGATATTTCTTGAGCCAGAGAAAGAGGTAGTAAAGCAGAAGAAGTCCGTGGCTTGCTGCGTCTGAAACTATGAATCCCTCCCACTCACTGGGCCTCACCCCACCAACAGGAGCGCAGACCCCCTGACCCCTCGCTGACTTGGGGAGCGAAGGAAACACAGACTGGCTGCAGCATCGTGACCCCAGAGACCCAGGGTGGGCGAGGCCCGGGTCAGCAAGCCCGCTGCCCAGGGAGAGTCGGTTCCCCGGAGGGCCCACCCACAACCAAGAACCCTCCAAGGACACAGGCTGGGGAGAACCACGAGGCTACTGGAAACTCGTCGGGTTTCTTGAGGACCAAGGTTCTCTGCATTTTTCCAGTAGTAATTCTCAAGAAACAGAAAGGGAGGAAAGAGAGAAAATTGTCCACAAAGGGAGTAAAACAAAAACCAACACTGGGTCGGGTTTCGAAAGCCAGGACACAAATCGGCTCAAACATAAAACTCATTTCCTACTGATGCTTTGGAATTGTGTTAAAAATTTAAATATTCAGGAATACGGGAATAACCTGTAATAAATATTTCAAAAATAAATGAAAACTGCAATTTAGTAGCCAAAGGAGACTCAGCATAGACACGAAGCCTAGGGGACAGAACACTTTTATTCCCAGTTAAATCACCACCACTGCCACCACCGCCGCCATCACCGTCCCTCCTCCTCCCTGACTCTGCGCCATGAGGGAACAGGAGCGAACACCACGGGGTCTGCTCTCATGGAACCTGCGCTCTAGCAGGAGGAAACAGCCAGTGAGAACAGACGTGGCACATGAGAAGGACTAAAGAGCAGGGGTCCGCAAGCCACTGAGGGTTGCAAGTGGGGGAACCCTTAAACAAAGCCCAAACTGCAGGGAAAAACCCTTCCAGGGGAGCGGGGGAGCAAGCGTGAAGACCCCAGGCAGAGAGAGCCTGGTGGGCACGTCTCAGAAACGGCAGGCCCGCTGTGGCTCCAGTGGAAGGGAGGGAAAATGGCATCGGACTGGGCTTTGTAGGGCAAGGCACACTTTGAGTAGAGTAAAAGCCAAAGCCATTTGAGCCTAAACAGGAGAACGACACTGTTTAGCTAAGGTTTAGAGGTGCATCTCTGCGCGAGAGACAGACTGTTGGGGGCAGAGAACCGATGGGGAAAAAAGGGATTACCAGGTGAGAGGTTCTGACAGTCTAGGTAAAAAAGCCCGCACTAGGCCGGCAGCAAGAGGTGAGGATGTCGAAACGTGGTTAGACTATGAGAATATTCTGAAGGTAGAGCTGCCAGAATTTGCACACAGATTAGATATGAAGCCTGAGAGAAAGAAATGAGTCACAAATGACTGATGCAAGGTCATGGGCACAAGCAACTGATAACAATGAGGGACACAGTACCCAGTGAAAAGCAGCGGCATATTTTGGGAACAAATCTACATTTTTTACAATATGCTATCTATCAAGTCATTTCTATCTGCAATGAACTATACATATTCAGTAAAACTTTGCTTTAAAATAAGATACTCAATTTCTAAAGAAATGAACACAAGTCCAGCAGGGCAGGGCCAGATTTCTGGAGCCCTGAACAAAATGTCTCAAACGTCCCTGGCAGCGTGTATACACAATTGAGTGCTGTGCCTCAGTTTCCTACTGTGCACACTCACCAGTTACCTGCTGTGCACACCACACCCTCCTCTGGAGGACTCAAATGCAGGAAGAGTGGCTCGGCCTGGCCTAGCCCTGGTCCTCAACGGACGGCCCTTGGGCCGTCCTGACCCATTTCTTCAGTCTCGGGCAGAAAGTGGCTCTCCTCCACCCAGCAGCCAGTTCCCGCAGCAACATCCTCAAGCCCGTGGCTATCGGCCGATCTCCTCCCAGCAACGCTGACCTTCCCAAAGGGCAGGGAGGAGAGGGCAGGACTAGCAAAACAGCATTTGGCAGTCTGGAGCCCTGGAAGTGGGAAAGTTTGGGGAAAATGAATAGGACCCGTGGGTACAGAATGGACTGGAAACAAGGAGATCAGTTGAGTTTGCAATGAGGAGGCCAATATTTTCACATGGCTTATCTGAGAGATGATGCTGGAGCTCTAAACAAACCTCAGCTCCGAGCCAGCTACCCAAGGGGCACCTAATTGCTCCTGGGTGCTCAGTCCCCTCTCCCCCTTTTTCTCCCATGCTACTGCTCCTTGTCTATTCCATTTCCTAAATTCCTCTTCTCCAATACTGGCCACCAAAATCCAACACAGTTCTTGCTTTGTTCTTTAGGCCTTTATGCACAGACCACGGTGAAAATACCACTGGAACTGGTTGAAGACTATCACAGCAAAGGACTGAAGACCAGACCAGGCAGCCTTGTCCGAGGACTGCATATCGCATCACTGCCAGACTAACCTGCAAGGCAAGGCTTCCGTCTCCTGGATCGCCCAGTCTAGGGGTGGATGGTGCAGGCTCTGTGATGACAGCAATGAAACAAAGCACAGTGAGACGGAACCACTCTCTGAAGGCCAGGGCAGACGTCCTGGCAACAAGGCGGAAGAGGGTGGCAGTAAGAAGCAGCTGCCAGGAAAGCCAGCCCTCCATCACCTCCCTGTGGCAGGGTAGCGGGGACCCAGGAGTAGCAGCAGTTTTTTAGTATCTAAGCAAACGAGCATAGTTCCAAGCCAGTAACTGTATACTAGGTCAGCTGCAGTCAGTATCCATCTGCCTCCCTGATCTTGGGACAATGGTTTCATCATACTTAATTACAGGCCACTTTAAAAAAATAGAGGATTGACTCCACCATTAAAACACTTAAAACTGCCAAGAGAGATGAGCAAACTGGTCAACGAGGCAGATCAGGACAGAGGAGGAACAGACTGACAGCACTGCAACAAAGAGGGAGGCAAGCAGGGCCTCCGCCGCCCTACTCAAGTAGGCGATGAGAAAACCACAGCCATCTCAGGAAGAGCAGCCCTGCAGGGCGGCAGGGTCTGAAGGGTTGGAAGGTGTCCGAGGGGGAAGTTCTGCAGGTGACACTTCTTGCAATAAGCCTCCCTCCCAACTCCAGACTGCTGTGCTGCTCGCCCGCTCTCCCTTGCCGGCCAGCCCAGTTCATCCGCCACCGCCAGCCCAGAAAGCTCAGGCGCTGAGCACCACTCCTCCTCAGGCCTCCTCCGTGCCCACCTCCCACAGCCACCCTGCATACTCTGCCCCGTTCCTCTCCACTGTCTGTGTTGAAAACTTCTACCTGGAAATTCACAAGCACCTCAAATTCAGGATACCTCAAAGACAGCTTTCAAATCCAATCTACCACTTACATACTTTTTCCTTAAATTCTGGTCATAAGAACACCACAATCTACCTAAGTGGCCAAGCACAAACCTGGGTTTACCGGATTGCTCCTCATCGCCCTGCAAGTCCTTAACTTCCACTCACTCTCTCCTTCCACGTAAGCTGCTCCCACAGCTCCAGCTTCATCCAGGGACAGCGGCATTGAGCCCTGTTCTCCCGCCATGCCCCAGACCGACACCAGGGAGGGTCCTGCTGAACTCTCATCTGGAACCTTCTTAACTGGGCTTTCAAAGCCAGTCAGAAACTGGCCCTGGTCGACAGCTCCAGTTCCCTGCCAGCCTCTGGATCCTGAGCGCATGCAGATGAGCGTGCACGCCTGTGTGAGAGACACACAGACGCACTACTTCAGTCCTAGGTTATGCTGCGAAACAAATGAACCCAAGGCGCCAGAGGCTTATGACACAGATTTGTCTCTTTTTCATGAGAATATCTCACTCCGTGGGTAGCTGGGACTCTGTTCCATCATTCTCAATTCTGGTGCCAAAGGTGACGGCGTCAACCCAGCCTGGGACACACTAACTTGTGGAAGAGGGAAGAGTCCTGGAATGGGGCTTCAAGCTGCTGCTCAGAGTGGCATGTGTCACTGGCCAACCTGATGCCACAAAACAAGGACCTAGCCTCCAAACACAGGGAGGAGCTGTGACTATTAAGGACAACACGACCTGCAGGTCACAGACATGCCTCCATGTTCACAGGTACACACGCAAGTCTGACCACACTGAATGTGTGTGAGTGAGCTCTCTGCCTTCTCTCCACTGTTCCCTCAAACGCTCTGGCGTTTGGGACATACATTCCTAGAGTGAGCACGCCCGGTCCGCCTCCTCCAGCACTCAGCACAGCATAGGTGGCCCCACAGGCGCTCCCGCGCTCCCTCCACACAACGGGACCAGGTGAAAACGTGTGCCAAGCGAACAATGCGCTCTGCCGGGGCACCCTCCCTTGTATCCACACGGAAACTCCTGATCGACTGCAGAGCCATGGCAAGGGTCAGGTTCCTGCCACCCACTCACAGCCCTGCCCTGCCACAGGGTCGCCAGTGTGCCTGGCCACCTCCCCTGCTGCTAGAACGGGAGCTACTGGAGAGAGGGACTATGTGCCCATTAAGTTGCACATGCTCGGTACTTATACAGGGAATGACGCACAGTAGGTGACCATCCCACGAGTGACCCTGGAAATGGACACAAAGAGGCAGGGCCAGGACCCAACCTCACCCCTGCAGGTTGCTGCAGTGCTCAGCTGGTCTCCCTTCCATCCTGGAGGCCCCAGGCCGTCGAGTCCTTTCACTTTTGTAGGCCCAGTCCCGAGGAAGCCTGACAGATAGCATACACTCAGTAAATACCAGTGAATGAATGAATGCTGCATTCACCGAAGATAAAGTCAAGAAAAATGTTTAAATATCAACACTTTTAACAGGGCTAAGCCACTAAAAGACAAACATACAAAACCAAATCTGCAACAGAAGCAGTTTCTCATACCACTGAGCACATGACATGGGTGCAGAACTATTCTCAAAATGTTTGCTCATGGGTAGAAGTTCATGGGAGCAAACAATAAGTATCACTGTATTTAATGTAAAATCAACAATGTCTCCCAAAAATCAAGCTGCTGATACCAATCACATACTACAGATAGAGTGTCATTACACTAATAAAACGCGAACACCCCAGAAGCACCAGAAACTTGCTCTGGCGCTGTGCAAATCACAAACACGTCACATTTGGTGGTATGAATGCCACTTGGTGAAACGGTAACTTTTTAAAGTTGAATTATACGTTGTGCTAGAACACAAGCCCTAGGAACGCACAGACGCGTACTCGTCGAGCTGCCGTAAGGACACGACAGGGCACAGAACAGAAGCTGCGTGTTTCTGATCATCACGCACAGTGTGGTGAGCACGCTCAGTTGCCCGTCGCCACAAACATGCGTTTGCTGACGTGTGACTCCACAGCCCCAAGTAAGGGCCTCTGTTTCCTACCTGGCCCCCTGGACACCTGCCCCATGCATCCCTGCTTCTCGAAAGAACAGAAAACACAGACTCATGACCAGAAGAGGGAGTCTGCAGGACCTAAGGAGGTCTGCGAGGCTCTTCCCTAAAGCTGCATTTTGGTCTGAAAAATGCAGCCTTGTAGTCTGGGAATGGCAAATACTTGTTCAATAGATATTAAGGAATTGTCAGCAATGATCGAGAACTACCTGATGAAATTCAAACATCCTGGGTAGGGGGATCGAAGCTAATGTGGAAACAGAACTTTGTGAAATTAAATTAACAGCCTTAGCAATGATGAGAACAAACAGGTTTAATCTGTTGAATCTTAAAGGGCCGAGGCAAGAGCCACAGCAAAGACAAGGAGGGTGGCCCAGAGAGGACACATATCAAGAGAAAAAGGGACACAAGGAAATAGCGTGGGTGGACACAGGTAGGGCACCACAACACTCAAAATCACAGCCATGTCCACAGAAAGGGGTCTGAACACGGCAGGGCAGGGCCTGGGGTGAGGCCTGCCCAGCTCCTGCTCGGGCACTGGGAGAGCTACCTTCTGAGGGAAGCTCCCACACATCCCTCAGATCCCTCTTTCCTACTCCAACTTGTACTTGCCACACACTCTGCACAGTCAGGAAGTAAAACATGGCTTGCACCACGCTGATACAAAACACAGGATCATCTTCTCAAGTATAAAAAAGTTACAATAATAAAGCTTTACAAAGTCAAGATGAAAATCAATACATTCATGTACACAGCTATACATAAAACCTATATATATGTACATAATATATGATACACATATACTAAACAGTTCTCATTAATCTGTGGTTCTTCCTGAAAATTAAGCTCTTCATGACTCTGTATTTTCGTATGAAACTTCCAAACACTGTTTGCACTGCAGTGATCTACATTTTCAAATTCTACAAACAGTGGCTTAGGAGGAAGTTGTCAGACTCCCTGGGTTCGAACAACTGCTCCACTCTGCACACCCTGGAGTAAGTTACTGACCTCCCTGTGCCCAGCGTCTTCATCCACATCTGAGAGCAGCACAAGCAGCAAACCTCACAGGACGGCTATAAACACTAAGAGATAACACGTGCAAAGCACCTGCACCAATGCCACGTGTAGCTAGTATGCGTTCGCAAAACACTGCAGCAGCAGAAGTCCGTCATGTCTTTTCCCTACACGGCTCTAGTAGCGCCTAATTGTCTTTAACTTCATTAGAAACGATTCTGTTAGATTGTATTGTGACAGCTGTCACATCAGCGTGCATTAAAAAAAAACATCAAAACTGGTCAATTTTTGTGCAGCCATTTTAACACTGAGGATGGAAGGAAATACATGACATTTTTGGCATATTATGTTTTATTATTTCAAGAAAGGTAAAAACACAACTGAAACACAAAAAAAGATTTGTGCCGTGGATGGAGAAGGTGCTGTGACTGATCGAACGTGTCAGAAATGGTTTGCGAAGTTTCTTGGTACTGTGGACATTTTGGCCAAATAACCCTTCGCTGTGGGGCTGTCCGAGGCATTGGAAGATGTCGAGCAGCACCCTGGTCTCTACCCACTGCCAGCCAATAGCGGGAGACAGCCGACATCCTCACAATACCCAAATCAATCAAGTTACTGGAGAAAGTGAAAAAATGTGTCTTTTATCTTGGTGAAAAAAAGGTAAAAGACTTTTTGGCTAACCCAGTATTAAGTATAACAATTACCAGAATAACCTACATAGCTTTTAAAAACTGAACTCCTGAGAGACGCATGGCTGGTTAAGAAACACAATTCAGTAGTGGCTGAAAGCACAAATACTTACTGACCAGACACAACTAAAACATACATTCAAACTTCAAGCATTTTCCAAATATTTTAAAATAAGCACATTATTTTCACAACAGAAAAAATAAATTTTTTAAGTGTATAACCTTGCTACAGTGAGGTAAACATAACATCTTAAATATTTTTAATGCTTTTCCAGATTTACTGGCTTTTTAAAAAAATTTTTAAATTGATTTGAGAGAGAGAGAAACACCAATTTTGTTTTCCACTTGCTGATGCATTCACTGTCGATTCGTGCACGTGCCCTGACTGGGGATCGAGCCTGCAACCCTGGAGTAGCAGGACGGCGCTCTAACCCACAGAGCCACCCTGCCAGGGCCCCAGGTTTACTGGTCTTAATTTTATTGTCCTTGACACTCCCCCAAAGTAACAACTTCTTAAGGGTAATAATAAAAATAACATTTTAAAACTGAAATCGAGTTTGGCATAAAACACATTAACTGTACCATGAACTCAACAAGGTCACCTTTGCCAAACTTGAATTAAAAACACATTGTAAAATGTTCAAGTCCCAGACTTAAGAAGTGGTGAGAACACTGTCCATGGTACTCTGGGAAGGCTCTTCCTGTTGAATGAATATGCAGAGGCTCAGCTGACCTACAAAGGAGTCATTTATAACTTCATTTACTCAGCAGTTAAGATTTCTTGTCTGTAGTTTATTATCCTGATAAATTAAAACAATGTTTATTAATAAACATATTTCACTAAGTGGTTAAAATCACCAAAATAATTTGTAATGCTAGCTGTAAACAGGAAATGGTCACCAAAAGTTCAAAATGAACTTACACCTACCCATGAATTGACACAATATTTGTAACAAAACAAGTTGCCACCAAGTAGCTAAATTAATCTTAAGATTTGCTAATCTTACACATAAACTCAATATTCTAACACTTGTTTTTACCACATGCATTTTAAAAAGTAATATACTCAGATATATTTTGAAGTATTAAAATTCCTTCTTGTGTATGGCAAGTTTTAGCACATAAATATTATCTGTCTGTGCCTGTATGTCTGTCTTTCACTCTGGAAATGTGATGTAGCTACGGGAAAATACAACCAAAAATAACAGAGAAAAGATACCGTCACGTGGCCCACAGCTGGCACGGTTCAGTGGCCACATGTGGGGAGGGAGACTGCAAAGACAGACAAGGGCCTGAGGACACAGCCCGCGGCAAGCACACACCCCACGACCCCACCGCCTGGAACACATCAGACACCTCTGTGCTCAGCACTAGAAACTGACCCATGAGAAGGAGCGGCCCAGGTTGCATCCAGAGTCGCTCAGAGAAATGAAACCTCACAGTCACCACATCCAGTAGGCTGTGACCAGTAGTCTTCAACAACAAAACATAAATGCTTGCATCTTACTACTGACAAGAAACTAAAACAGCTACTAATAAATGCAGAAAATAATCAAATATATTACAATAAGTAAAATAACAAATCAATATACATTGACATCTACCTTTCCTCATAATGTCAGATGTTACCTGTGCTAACTTTATACTTGTAGTTGGAAAATACCATAAAATACAGACTTTAACATCTACATTAGAATTTTTTTTTTAATCTGCCCAAACCAAAATTCTTAAAGCCCACTGCTAATTATCCTGAGCAGCAGCTCACGAGCTGGAGCCCACACACCCCTGGGTCTCCTGGACCTGCCAGGTCACTGTGAGGTCTGCACGTCTCACACTGCTGCTCGGGCAGTGCCCCACACTCCTGCCAGGCTGGCATCTGTGCAGACGGCCAGGCAAGGGGTAAACGGACTCAAGTTGCACCCCAAAGCTCTGGGTGTCTCCAGAAGAAGCCCCTGAGCAGCTGTGAGCTGGGAGTGAACGAGCACGTTTTCCACAGACACCACATTTACCTAAGAGAACCGCTGATGAACTACTGTTCTATGTCCCTGGCAGGCACTTTCTCACAAATGAATGAAGAAAGCCTGCACCTTCAAGTGTTGTTAGTAAGAACATCTGAGCTTTGATAGGAAATTAAATTTTTGAAAACTTGTATCCACCAATGAGAGCTTCCAAATACTTAAGATTTTTCAGATCAGCGGGGACATTAACAAATGTGACTTTCTGATACTGTTTAAAGAAACATACCAACATTTGAAAATCCATATAAATCACTGAAACAGTATTTTTCAAATGGCTAATGCACAATGGCACAAAACCGTGCATGGGTGAAAAATCTATTCAAAGTACAAGACAGACAAACGGACTGTGATGTAACACAATATGAAACACAGTTAAGAATGCACCAGAAATGACAATAAAGCACTTGGGCTCAA
The DNA here is from genome assembly GCA_004026765.1 of Micronycteris hirsuta. Lineage (NCBI taxonomy): Eukaryota > Metazoa > Chordata > Mammalia > Chiroptera > Phyllostomidae > Micronycteris > Micronycteris hirsuta. The sequence continues at coordinate 71,278 of PVJI01004780.1, read as the reverse complement.
CCGAGAAACCACCATAAAATAACCTCCCCAAGTTTTTCCTGATACAAAAACTCATTAATGTGAAAAATGTAACACAATATAACCTAAGGGCCCATTAAAGAGGTCACGTAAATCACGGTATGCTTTACAGGCATCCTTCTAGAAGCCTGGAGCACTGAGAAACTTGTTCAGATAATAATGCCACTACCCCCCCCCCCAAGTAACATACCCGCAGACCACTTCCCGATGCGCACTGTCACGCATCTGAAGAGCACACTGGTGTTAGATGGCGGGGTGTGCCAGACAGTGGTCACAGTGTCACTCCCACTCATATTCCCCACTAAGAGGGAACCATATTCAGGGCAAGAGGGGACCAGCAATCTCAAGTCCTGGGACCAAAAACTGGCAACAGTGGTATAAAAAGAAATTATAACATGGAAACTTTATTGGTTCTCCTGTAAAAAATCAGGAAATACCAAGAGAATGATAAGTAGGTCACCACGGAGAGTACCAGTACTAGCAAACAAGGGTGAAGAGAAAGCACATTTTTGGCAGGAACAACCGGGTTAAGTTTGCAAGGTGCAGAAGTCCAACTTTCCTCTCAGCAGAGCAGGTATGAGCCCAAGCACCAGAATGGCAAGCTGTGATTCTGAATAAGAGCAGCCAAATGGACTGCTAGTGACCAGTAAAGCACCAGACAACAGGAACAAATGAGCACTGGTTCATGGGCCCTAATTTTGGGGTCCCACACTCTGTTGCTATGAAAAACAATGAAACCTTCAGGTGGAGTTTTTGGAAGCCAGAAAAACTTCATTTGGAAACCACTCTCCACACTGTTTTCACTACGCAGGGTGGCAGAGGGAGACATCCTCTTTCAGTCTGCTTCTGCCCTGCCAAACGGGAAATGGTTTTAGAAACACGGGAAAATGTCTGATACCCCGTGAAAATGGCCTGGTCCAGCCCGCCTATGTCTCCGGGGCACTAGTGTCACTAGTAAACTTGGGGTACAAACCTTCAGACCCCAAAAAGAACAACAGTCTGAAGCAAGCTCATCTTGTTCACACCTAGCATTTGTGGGGCAATCCCACTGTGTGCCTCCCATCCTGACTGAATTATTCATCACGATGTCCCACAGATCCCCTAACTATCACGATGGCAGTTAGGCAGCAAAGCACGCTGTGCGGATTGAACCTACAGGCGCAACCATGCAAATGAGTGCAACAAAAGCTCACACCTCATTTTCTGTAAGCAACACAACTTAATTGTCCATAATGTTAATTTATCATAAATTTCTTTTGAGAAAAAGTACAGGAAGGTTGGCTATTTTCCAGTCATAGCAAACTATTAAACCTCAGCTCTTCTAAGTAATTTCTTACACGACACACATTTACCACATGCCAGCATGAAACATCAGATCACCCTCATCTTCAGAAATCAACTTATCCTGGAAAACATCCTCCTGGTCTCTAAACGATCTACTTCTACCCGCGCTTACTTTCACCTTACAAAATGGGGCCACTCTCTAAGTTCAGTTATAATGGTTTGGGTCAATCAGGTGTGCCACAAGGTGAGTGAGGTTCCATATTTTTATTGCTGCTGGAACAAAACCTCACAGGACACACATCTGCAGCCTGTGTAGCTCATGCACAAAGACGGTCTGGCTCTGACAGCAGGCCCACTCCTGCTGTCACCTCCTATGTGTGGGGACACCGGCTGGAGGCCCCCATGGACATCCAGGCCCTGCCAGGCTGTCCCAGTTGGCCCACAGGTAAGCCAAGCCCGGCACTAGTTAATGGGTCTGCAGCATTTGGCTACATTATAGTTCGAACTGCTCATTACTGAACTCACACGTGTAAATGTAGGTCAGACAGGTTTCCATCCCTATTGTAGGGGACCAAGATGAACGTGTACATCCTAAAAGAATTAGCAAACTTTTGAACAAAAACCAACACTATATCTCACTTGAAAATAACTTACAATTAAGGGATCAGTTTAGTTTTATGTTTCCTAAACATTGCTTGCATATCCATTTTATTTATAATAAAGGAAAATGGGTTTCTATCAAAATAATTGTATTATTTATTAATATTTTCTGACATCATGCCAGAGTTCAGGTCTGAGAACACCATTTATAAACAAATTAACCTATGCCATCAGAATTAGCAGCCAACACCAAGTAATAAATGCTTTACACACTGCAATTGCTAAATTAAATCCTCAAAGACAAAACCATAAACCCTTTTTTCTTAAGCTTCCCACCAATTTGGTTCCGTATCCTGAGCTTCTGTCATTCATATTCTTTCAAGAACATGAAGAAACTACTACTACTGCTATTCTACCATTAACCAAATCCAAAATTTGATGGTTCTAGGAAAGCCTGTAGTTACAACATTTACACTGCACTGTCTACAAATTGAATCAAGTAAAATTCTTTTTCATTGGCAGGAAGATAGCAAATTTAACAAAGTTAGGCAAGGTCTTTACCTCAGACTCACCAACACACACCATACAAACAGAAACCTTAACCAGTTATTCTAGAATTAAAGGTTATAACCACCGCTGAGGCTCAAGTCATAAAAACAAACAGAAAAAAAAGAATAGCTATGTCTATAAATACTAAAACACACCACTGGCAACTATCTCATTATACACTAGTCACCAGGAAACAAGACCTTCCACTACACTAACGTGTGATAACACAACTGCTGGTTTCAAACACAGGTTGGCTCACAGGTTGGCTTGGTCTGGAACACCGACCTGGTTGTGAGTTGAGCAATCACTCACTAGACTCGACCGGGGGCCTTCCTGACCCACCCCACCCCTGCCGACAGGCCAGAGGCTCAGTTTCACACACACCTATGGGCAACATGAATCACCACACAACTTCTCAAGATCAATCAAGTATTAAAACAACACACTCCCTTTGAATAATAGTGTATGTGAGTGTCCGCACAAATTCTAGGTTATTTTTCCCACCACTGCAAAAAAGGCAAGGAATTCAAGAAATAGCAAGCAAAAGAAATGACTTTAAGAAACACGGTATCTCATGAAGAGAAGTGGTCAACTACCTACCTGGCATAGTTTTTGCATTGAGTTGCAACCTTTCTACAAAAGAACGAGACTCGAAAACAAAGTGTTCAACATGCAATAGTCTAACACACAATTCCACTGTTTTAGAAGAGAACGTACCCCACGTTTTGTCAGGACACAAAGAAAGCAATATTCGATATATTCTCTCCACAAGATATTTATTGAACACCTACCATATGACAGGCATTAGACTGTTTTTAAAAACAGGACTCCAAGCTCGCACTGTTATACACCATGAGGGACGAACAGGTAAACAACAGGCTCTAAGAGCAGAAGGGGGAAGACAGAACCCTCTTCTGAGGAGGTGATGAGAAGTACAGATTGGCAGGAAGCACTCTCTCATAATAAATAATTAGAAATCCCTAAAAGAAATAAACCCTTAATATTAAAAATAAAAAAAGGACAGGACTAAACAGCTTTAAGAAGTCTGTATCATTAAGAAGTTTGTATTAAGAGTTCCAGTTTCCCAAAATAATCAAGACAATAATTCAGTTTCCAATCAATCTCCCAGTGATACAATGTCAATGTTAAGTTCAGATCATGAATTTTCATTTGAAATTCCAAAGACTCTAGGACCAAAGTGATGACGGGGTTGAAAACCGCGCAACGACAGAACACCCCTGCTCTTCCTTTGGAAGCCCTCCTGTTACACACGAATGTCAGTATGAAGGGAGAAAAGGAAACAGAAAGAGGCTGGTTTTGAAACATTCTGATTTTCTTAAAAAGTGAATCTAATCCAAAAGCCAAGCCTATCATCTTCCTGAAGAAAAACCACAGAACTTATCAAGGCAGCCTGAAACCACCAATCAAAGATGATCAAGAGCGATAAAATTTAATAACAGATACTGATCACTGAACCCAAAAAAAGACAAACAAAAGAAAATAAACCACAACTACATTCTCAAACACACACAAAAAGATTATCCAAATACATAAATATAAGGCTTACTTCTTATTCCTACAAATCAAACTCTGCAGTAAATCTGCTCAACATTTGTTGAATATAACAAAGGACGGTGCGGGGCTAGGCTTCTTGTAGAAAACTAAGAAATCTAACCTGTGATGGCCAAATAGAATAAAAGTTCATCCAGTTGGTAAAAAATTTCAGACAAGTTTAGATAAAGCAAAATGAAACCGTCTGCCTTGAAATACTGATTCAGAGAATTACATAAAACAAGCTTCCTACATCATAATGAAAGATACAACACGTTTAATGCAAACTTACTTCCAAGACCAGAATAAATGGTATGCAAAGGTTCTCCAGAAAACATAGTAGAAAGTGTGACCTAGATACTAAATAGCTAAAAAAAAAAAAGAAAAATAACAACATGAACATTTAAAAACAACAATTTATTTCATCATGAAAAGCCCTCTAATACAACCTTGGAGACCATTTCTGGAAACAGACATGTTCAGGTATAAGGGGGGGAGGAAAACTACTAAGTGCAATCATCATTTTCAAAAAAAGTGCCTCCACTTTTGCTCCGTTTCATCCCACCTGCACAGCACCTTCTCACTGAAGGGCAGCGGGACACAGAGCCTCCCACGGAAAAGGCCAGTTTCACTTCAACAACTACCCTTGTCTGAAAACAGAGAAAAAGGGGAAACTGGTTGCTTAAAACAGAACTTAATGAAATCAATTAACTATAATTTGTTATGATTCAGAATTTTTTTTAAACACCAACTCAATCTCAACTTAAAATCCTAGAGTGAACTGAATTATCTGCTACTAAACTGAAGAAATATTCCTCTTCCCAACCAGACTTGGGAAATCTCTCAAAAAACAATTATAAATAGGCCCATTCAAACAGAAAAACAACACAACCACGTACCACGATAATATTTTACATCCGCATTTTTTGACCCAGAGATAAGGAAAACGAACTGGTTATTCTGGAAGACAACCCGACCCTGAGAGCTACATTACCGCTGGTCACCTTCCAGAAAGTATGCGGGCTGAGCACAGAACTTCAGGTGAGGGTGCACCACGGGCATCTGCCTCCCGAAGGGGCCCCTTCACACATCAGCAGTGTCCCGACTGCGGGGTGTAGCTAACAACTGACGATGGGGTTCTGGCCTAATAATCCACCCTAAGTGAAATGACTGTAAATCGAAAATGCACTCAACGTGTCTATCCTGCCGAATACCACAGCTTAGCGCAGCCTGCCTCAAACGTGCTCAGAACACAGCAACAACACACACACACAACAAAACGACAACGCCGGCAACACAGTGCAGGGGGAGGCAGTGGTCAGAGAGCAGGGGTCCTGGGCCCCTGCCCCCTGCCCAGCATCACAGAGGGGCCGGGAAAGACCAGGCTCCCAGGACCACACGTCCCCCCACTGCCGCTCCCTCACGAAGCCTGAATCCCTTCAGTGGGAGCACAGGAGACCCAGGAAGGCGGAGGATGGAGCCCTGCCCACCGCAGAAACGCCACTGGGTTTAAACAGGTACCGTCCACTGCACTCAGAAGTAGAAACTGGGGTTCCAGGACAAGCAAAGGAATCAGGTTTCATGAGAATGTTCAAATTTGCCAAATATGACTGGTGCCCAAGAGTTGGTATTTTAACAAATAACGTTAACTTTGAATTACTTATGAAAACAAATAAAAAATGCATGCTATTAAAATACTGGCCTAAGAGAGCACAAACCCTGCAAAAGATGTTTCTGGTTGTTAAACTTCACTCAACAGCTACGACTCAGGAACGAACACAACCCTAAACGCTTTGGCTGTGAAATGACCGCACAGGGTCTGTCAGCCACACAACCTCCCCCGTCCCTACGCACAGGGCACAACCGCATTTTCTAAAAAAAGTGGCCGAAACTCTCTGCGGTTTTGCTACCAACAACGACCATTGTCCCAGACCCGCAGCAAGTGTGATTTCCTCCTTTTCTCAGGAGGACGCTCAGGACGCGCCGCCCCGCCGCCGGGCAGCGCCGCGCTGCCCGGGGCTGGAGGGGGCCCGAGCCCCCGCCCCCGGACCCCTGCCCCCGGGCCGCGCCGCGCCGCGCCGCCCGGGGACGCCGGCCCAGCCCGCTGGGGGAGGGGCACTCTCCCTTCAACCTGAGCTGCAGGCGACGAATGGGAGAAGCCCCTTTTTTTCCACTGGAGTTCAATTCCCGGCCGCGTTATCAGCAAATCCGCACAATCAGAACAACTTTCCTGATATTTGCTTTACTCTCGAGGCTGGCAACCCCTAAGTTTCCAAACCCACTGAAGCAAAACACCGCCAGTCACATGCTCTCTCAAGTGACAAAGGTCCGTATGGCCCACAGTCAGGGCGCCGCGAGCCCCGGGCCGCGGTCGCGGTGCGAGGGGATAAAACAACGTCCGACCACGCCCTCCTCTCGCAGCAGGACCCCAGGACGGCCTCCGCGCAGACCGGGCCCCGCCCCCGCCCCCGGCCCGCGACCCCGGCCAGGGCCCGCGGCCCCAGCCTCCCGACCCAGGTGCCCCCGACCCAGCCCAGCCCGCGACCCCGCCCCCGGCCCCAAACTCCCGCCCGCCCGCGACCTCCCTAGGCCCGCGACCCCGACCCCGGCCTGCGACCCCAGGCCCGGCCAGCGACCCCCACTAGACCTGAGACCCCGACCCTAGCCTGCGACTCCGTACCCAGCCCAAGAGCCCCACCTCCCGACCCAGATCCCGCCCCCGGCCCCCGACGTCCACCCGGCCCACGGCTCCCGCCCGGCGGCCCTGGGCACAGGTGACCGCGCTCCACCCGCGCTGGCCCGCGCGGCCACCGCGGGGCGCGGGACCCCGGGGGCAGGGACGGCCCGAGGCGAGGGTCCCTGAGGAGCTGGGGTCCGCCGGAGGGGGGGCGTCCGCGGAAGGGGAGGCGCGGGAGGGGGGGGTCGGCGCCGGCCGCGCGCACCTCGGTGGGCTGGCTGATCTCGAACAGGTCCAGCCGGTTGGCGTTCCAGTGGTGGATGATGTCGGCCAGCTTCCGCCGCTCCTCGTCGCGGCAGCCCGTCGTCATCCTCGCGGCCGCGCTCCTCGGCCCGGGCGCCGCGGGGGTCGGGGCCGGGGGCGCGGACGCGGGTGGGGCCGGGCCGGGCGGCACTGCGCGCCCACAGGTCCGCGGCCCGGCTCCCCGCGCTTGGCCGCCTTCGCGCCGCCGCCCCGCGTTCTTCGGTCTCCGCGGGCTCTTCGGCCGCTCGCGGTCCGTCCGCTTCCAGCTCCCGGCTCCGCGGGCGCCTCAGCCTCCTCAGCCGGCCCGCCCGCGTCAGCCCCGCCGGCCGGTGTGCGCCCCGAGCGCCCGCACGCGCCGCGCCGCGCCGCCCCGCCCGCCGTGCGCGCCCCCGCGCCGCGTGCTTGCGCGCGCGCGCGTCTCCGCCGCACCTCGGGCGGCCTCCGCTAGGTGCTGCTGCGCGCGCCGCATCGCACTGCCGCGCCACCCGCACGCGCAGCCGCTGGGATCCCGGCCTGCTGCGGCGGGGCTGGGTTCCCACGGCAGCACACTCAGGTCGGCGGGGCTGGGTTCCAGAGGTGCTGGGTCCCAAAGGTGCTGGGTTCCAACGGGCAAACCGGCGAAACAGAGCCCCGCGTCCGCGCGTGCGGAGTCCGGCGCCTGACCACGCTGACCGCCGCAGAAGGCCGGCGCTGCCCTCCGTCCCGCCCGGCCCCGGCGGGGGGTGTCTACCGATTGTCTCTGTGTCCCTGCAGGGTGACTCCCTTGCTGTGGTGTGAGGCCGCAGCCGACTTTTCCGGGCCGCCTTCCTCCAAGGAGGGTAAATCACCGCACCCTGGGTGTCAACGGTCTTGTTTTGAATTCCTCTCGGGTTTTTTCAGGTCTCCCGGTGGTCGCGGAGTCCCCGGCTTTGCCCCGATTCCTCCGGCGGGGGCTGCTCAGAACACACAGCTCTCCAAACCGTGTCCACGAGGCTGCACGGGTAGGCCACCGACCGCAGAGCTAAAATAACAAATAATGGGGGGGAGGGGTCCGTTTACGCCACAGGACAGTGCGAGAGCCTGTAAGTGCCCCGAGGTGTGGACAGACCCAACGTTAATCTCCATTGCAAGTTCTGTAAATTTGAGAGATATTTATTTCCTTGGGTGTTTTTAATTTTTCCTCCCCCCCAAAAAAATTTTTTTGACTGCAGAGCACATTCCCACAGGCTGACACCCACGCAGCGCTCATTCAGGTAAAGCGGGCTTCCCTCACGGTGGCCACGATGTGTGTCGTAGCACAAAGCCTGTGTCTTTGAAACACCGAAGCTGAGTGGTGAAAACAGAGAGCTACATGTGACAGAGCCTCTTTATTTTTGTCAGCACTTTGTCTGTTCCAGTGTGGAGATGATTTTTCTCTCCAGCAGTTGGGATTCTCTGGTCCTGCTGGGCTTTGTCCCCAGCCTGCTTTTCTGCTGCACAGCACGGAGCGGCCACATAAGGAGGCTTTTCAGCACCAAGCCTGAGGTGTTGAACCAGTGCCATGTGGGATGGATTCTTCAATAGACCTCCAGTCTTATTTCCCAAAACTAAAGTGTGGTGCCTTGCAGGCAAGCGTATGTGTGCAAATGGCATCTTCCTGCCCTGGCGTCCTGTTCCTTCAGGCCTCTAAGATCCTGTGCTTCTTTGTAGACTCGAGTTGTTTTTGTTGTTTTGTCTTGTCTTGTCTTTGTGGTGAGCCCCCTGGTGTGCATACGGCTGGCACTCTCTAAGCTGGGTTCCCCACACGCCACGCGGGTCATCAGACCCGGTGTCAGCTGAATGCAACAGTAGGGGTTTTATTCTGGACGAGGCTGTTACCAGGAATGGCTTGGCTCTTCAAGGAAGGAATTCCTTCGTGGAGCTGGCGATGACGTGGCCAGTGTCTACAGTAAGGCCATGTGGTATTGCTAAAGAGAAAATTCAGTATTGCCAGAAAGTTAGGTGCGGGCTCCCGGCAGGCGGTTTGTAATGAAAGATGTGCAGCATGCAGGAGGTGCACCACACAGAGAAGGCTGTAAATCAGTGCTAATTAGTTTTGTTTTTCTGACTCTCATTAAAACCCCCTCCCGGCCCTGACTGGGATGGCTCAGTTGGTTGTGTGTCAGTGTGCAAAGTGAAAGGTTGCGGATTCGATTCTCCCCGTAGGGGCACATGCCTGGGTTGCAGGTTTAGTCCCTGGTTGGGGATGTACAAGAAGCAACCAGTCAATGTTTCTCTCACATTGATGTTTTGCTCCCTCTCTTTCTCCCTCCCTTCCCCTTTCTCTCTAAAAATAAAGAAGTAAAATATTTTTTAAAACACCCACTCGTATTATGTGTGAGTGGTGTGTTAAAATCCAAACTATAATTCATAGTCCCGGCTATAGTTTATTGATGAATGTTTAAAAGCAGCCTGAAATCCACAGAATACCCATGATTCTTAAGTCACGAAGACTCTTACAACCAGCATATATCTAGGCCGTGAAAATTTTCAGGCTTACGAATTCTTTCACTAATCGTCATGGTTCAAAAGGTAATATGCTGAGCCATATGCTAATTTTGATACCACATTTTAAGAATAACAAGTAGACAGAATGTACATAGAATGTCCGTCTTCTCTTCTCATTGTATTGCTTGGTGCTGATACATTTAAGAAATCGTATTTAAGCCCTGGCTGGTGTAGCTCAGTGGATTGAGAGCGGGCTGGGAACCAGAGGGTCCCGGTTCGATTCCCAGTCGGGGCACATGCCTGGGTTGCGGGCCAGGTCCACAGTGAGGGCCATGTGAGAGGCAACCATATGTTACTGTTTCTCTCCCTCTCTGTCTCCCTCCCTTCCCCTCTCTCTAAAAAATAAATAAATAAATAAATAAATAAATAAATAAAAATAAAATCTAAAAAAAAAAGAAAGAAAGAAATCGTATTTAAGTGCTCAAGAAATGCTGTATAACAGCAAAATCACGTGGGATTTGTATCAACCCCACCTTGCAGAGAGGCAAAATGAATGTGAGACAGAAAGACCACAAAACTGCACTGGGTGAGGTTGAGAAAGATTAATTTTTTAAATATATGAGTCTTTAAAATTTTATTTTCCACTTTAAACTTTTAGTTTTACTTTTTTTAAATTTATTTATTTATTTTTAGAGAGAGGGGAAGGAGAAAGAGAGGGAGAGAAACAGCAATATGTGGTTGCCTCTCACATGGCCCTCACTAGGGACCCGGCCTGCAACCCAGGCATGTGCCCTGACTGGGAATCGAACCGGGACCGCTTGGTTCCCAGCCTGCGCTCAATCCACTGAGCTACACCAGCCAGGCTTAGTTTTACTTTTGAAAATATTTCTAGTTACCCTATTTTTTAAAAGTAAGAGTTCCACTTAAGTCAGCACCAATCTACAAATATTTCTAAATATCTAAAACTTAAATCTATTTAAAACAAACTATCACTATATGTAATAGGAATACATATAAATCTCATATATACACATATATATGACTGTGATAGCGTAAAAATTTTGGTTAAACTTTGGACACTGAAAAAGTGTTTAGAAATATTGTGGAAGCCAGGTTCTAAGACCCACCAACCGTGATGACCCTCTGCCGGCCGCAGGTGCCAGGGGCTCGGGGAACAGAGGGTAGTAGGAACCAGCCTAGGAGTAGTCAACTCTGAGCAGTCAACTCTGAGTGGTCAACATCATCTCAAAGTGATGCAACTCTGTCAACTGTTTAGTGACCGATAGATCATTTTGCTTTCTAACCACCAACAATTCACACCTTTCAGTAAATCAAACATGAAGTAGTTAACGCCGGTAATTGTGCACATCATCTTACAAGTCCTTTTGCTGGACACAGCCGTTCGAAGGGTGGTCCGAGAGCACAGATTAAAGGGTGTGATAAGGGTGCGCAGGGAGCGGAATTCCTCGAGTGGACTGCCTTCCACAGTAGCCCACATGTGGAAGTTCACCTAGTTCATCTGGAAAGTTAACTAACTGAACTTGTCCTTGGCCCAGCCAGTGGCTGGAAATGTCAGTGTTGTTCATGTGGTTTGTTGCAAAGAGAGAATTCCAGAGGATTAAATCTCCAGAAGTAGGTAAGGTATGTGCTACTTTCCTTGAAACATGGAGAGATGTATCTCTAAACTCTTCTTTCTTCCTTGTAGTTCTGTGTTCGTGATATTTAGTTAAATTTTAGGTTACCTAATAGAATTTTCAAGAAACAGGCTTTCACAGAGAAAGTAGATATCAAAAGCCCCTCAGTGGGAATTTAAACGTGCACACTTAAAAAAAAATTAATCTTTCCAACTCAGGAAGAATCCTGCGGTTGAACGTGCCTGTTGCACTTTATAACCTACACTGATGCTGCAATGAAAAAAGCCAAGTCGTACATAGATGTGTACACTGGAAGCAAGGAAAATGAGACCATGCGCGTGTTTGCACACGCGCCTGTGAGGGGGAGAAGTATACTGTGTGAACATGAGTCGCTCACCTTTCAGCGGTGTGGGGAATTATGCTGTGTGACCTTATTTTCACTGGCGGCCCCTTGGTGTCCTGGACCGACCTGATTTCTGATTCCTCTCCCTCTCCCAGTGCTGAGCACGGCTCCGCGCTTTGCCCCAGAGTGGCCGATCATCACTGGCTGGGTTGAAGGTCACAGCTGCGGGGCAGCGTCAGGTCGCTGGGCCCCCAGGGGCCACCCCTGCAGAGAGATGCCTGCAAGGGTAGAGGTGCCGCCTTCAGCAAGGCCTTGGATGTCTTGCTCTGTGCAGCCCTCCTCCTTTCCCCTCGAGGATGAGCGGAAGGGCCCCAGACCAGGGGTGGGAGGAGGAAAGAGCCTCCTTCCCGCTGCTGTAGGGCCTCCATCTGCTGAGGGGCTTCAGGACGCCTCTGCCAGCTGGCTGTCCCTGGCAGGACACAGGCAAAAACAACGCAGAGGGCAGTTCAAAAACCAGGTCCTAAGATGCACCGCGTGGAACAAACCTGACTCCAGCCCCCATTTTCACAGGCTCTGGGAAACAGAGTCTTGGGGAGAAGGTTAGCACATCACAGACCCAAGGACACACAGTACAAGTACATCAACTGTGTCCTCACATCTCATGCCCTTTTCTGCTAGAAAATATGTATTGTGTAGATATAAATGTCTTATAGATAATTTATAAATATTACATAATGGACGTAACTATATAGAAATACATATAAGTTATGTAACTATAATGTAGAACATGGTGATATGTAGAATATATATCATTTTGCTGGAAAATTGATAATTTTTAACTCAAATGTTCGTTAAATGTTATTTAAACAAAAACACCCGATGAAGGGAATGTGTGCTATTAAATGCTTTACCAGCAGTGAAACAATGGAAACCAGGAGAAGTAAGTGTCAAGTGCCTTGCCCACAGAAAGCTCAGGGTGAGATGCCCCAGGTCTTCCCCCATGCCAAATCTCGTCTTCATCTGCTAGCATCTCCGGAGAGCGAAAGTGCCAGATTACAGATATTTGCTTTAGAAAAAGCAGTGCAACTTAAGCAATTTAGAAAGTACTGTTGAGTCCTGGCCAGTGTGGCTCAGTTGGTTGGAGCGTCACCCATTAACCAAAAGGTCCGGAGTTCAACTCCTGGTCAGGGCACAGGCCTGGGTTGCAGGTTTGGTCCCAGGTCGGGGCACTTACGGGAGGCAACCAATTGATGTTTCCCTCTCTCTCCCTTTCCCTCTCTCTAAAATTAACAAGTATGCCCTCAGGTGAGATGGAAGGAAGGAAGGAAGGAAGAAGGACGGAAAAAAAAGTACTGTTGGCATTGACATTTGCAATAATCCTGAGAAGTGGGAAATGTGGCCTGAGGCTTCTGCTGAGACAGTGACAGGAGTGTGGCTCTGAAGCCTCTGCGCCACAGGGACGGAATCTGCCCGGATGAGGGATGAAGGACAGGAGGGGAAATCAACACGCGAGAGTGCTGGGAACAACACAAACATCTCTGTTCAGAAGGAGGCAGCATCCGCATCTGCACCGGAGTGCACTGCGCTGCGGAGGGCCTGGCACAGGTCCTGCCGGCTAGGGCCGCAGCGCAGATGGGTCCTGCAAGGAGTGGGGCTCCCGTTACCTGGTGGGGACCAAAGTGCCAGGAGAAGAGGAGATGCTGGCACGGCCTTCCGACCAGGAGCTGAGCTACACGGTGCCACGGCTGCATCTGGGGTGCCTCCAGCCGCGATGACGTGACCCACTGCAGGGGCCTCTGCCAGAGGGAGGAGTGAGCTCACAGGCAGGGGGAAAGAGACCAAGAGAGAGAACCCCACCTAGAGTGAGCCAGCAAACCGCACATTCCGATCCACATACAGAAACCAAGTGGCAAAGGCCTTCCGAAGCAGCAACCTAAAGATGAAGCCACTCCATCCTTCTGAACAGAGCTTTGAGTAAATATTTAGGAACCTTAAAGAAATCAATGATGGGGTAACATCCAGGAAAAGGGATAAGAAATTATAAAAAACTGGCAGAAGTCAAACAAGAATTTATTTTAAAAGAATCTGTTAGAAATCCTGATAGCACGACCCCTGGACATGAACAATGGTGTAGGCATTGCCTGAGGGAATGAGGGGTGCAGGGTGGAGGGGTGGAGCAAAGGGGAAAAATCAGGACAACTGTAATAGCATAATCAATAAAATATAATTTTTTAAAAAATGCTGGAAGCAATCAATACAATAACAACACCCTTATGTCAATAACACTTTTATGTCAATAACAACGAGTGATTGACATAAAAGCACAACAGAAAAAAGTAAAGGGCTGAACACACCTGGGAAGTAGAATGGAAAGAAAGGTTTTTAAAAATAAGGTTTCTTGTGGGACAGGAACCAGAGGCCGGGAGCTCACTCTAATCTAATCAGCATTCCAGAGGAGTGAGGGAGCGTCAGGGAAGTGCAGGGAAGGGACAGAAGCGGGGCATTTCCTGGAATGCAGGAGGCGCATGGGCCCTCCCATTAGAAGCGCTTTCCAGCAACAAGCAGGGTGCACAGAAGACCTTCCACACTGGAGAGCAGCTGGGACACCCAGGGGAGAGAGTGAAGGTACCTACCTAAGCCTGCACTGAGGGAAAAGCACCGACTCCAAGGGCAAACCCAGGAACTGTGTCCCTAGTTTGGGGGGCAAACCACCCATGAGAAAGAAGACTTGCTGAGACAAGTCCAGGTCCGGCCACTGGCACACCTTTGTGTCACTACAGTCTGAATGCCCTGTTTCCGGGAAACCACGTCCTGACCTGGAGGCCAGCAGAGGAGGCAAGCGGGCAAGGACTCTCTGGCGGCCCCTCTTCCGTGCAGGTGACCCGGCCGCGCACCTCCGTGATGACAGCCACGTGGCGGCGTTGGAACTGAGGTTCCCAAAGCTGCTGGTCAGCAGAATTTGGGGGGGGGAGGTTTTCCCCATAATTTTCTCATTACAGAAAGTTTTTGGTGACATCCATAGGCAATATAGTCTAATAAGCCCCTCTCCGCAGCGCCGACGGTTATCACAAGCCTGCCTCACGTACCGTCTCCCCTCTTCCCTGGATTATTTTAAAGTAAAAGTCAGACATCATATTATTTCTTTAGTAAGTGTTTCAGATGCATCTGCAGAAGGAAAGACTCTTAAAAACACGTATTTTCTAACATCATTACCAGCCCTTGAAGTCATCGGCGATCCAGTCAGCGCACCTGTCGGAGGACGTTTTACCCCCTCTCGCCCCCTCCTCCCCGTCCCAGACACCGGGTCAGGATGCAGGGCCAGCCTCATGGTGGTTCTCAGGGTCTGATAATCACCAGCTCAGATGACCTTTTGGATCCTTTTTGACCTTAAGACTGAGCTTCTCCAATGTCACGCTTCTCCTTCCTCCTGGATGAGGCCGTTCCCATTGGGTCACCGGACCAGCCCAGAGATCAGATTTGTGCTGTGACCAAAGAAGCTGGGATTGAAAACAAAAACAAAACAAAAACACTGGGGAAAGAGTCAAATTCCCAGTTTGAAATCCACCTCCTACTCATGGCAGGACAAGGGATGGGTCCTCGTAGCACTCTGAGACTCAGCTTCCTCAAGTGAGGAGGACACATGTTGATGGCAGCTACCTGGCTGCCCACCTCCCAGAGCTGTGCCAGGGTCAGTTGCAGGTCAGGCCGTTGAAGCCGAGCTCCAGGTGTCTGTGGGGGAGGAAGTGTCTTCTTCCTGCCACCTGTGGACACGGCAGGCCAGGGGTTACAAGTGCACCTGAGGAAACAGGAGTCCAGAAAAGTGTTTTGTTTTTAATAGACTTGAATGTGAGTGACATAGTACAGAAGTCTCCATGCTTACGTATGTGGGAACAAAGAAAAATCATTAAATTTTAACTCTTCGAGCATATTTTTAATTATTAAACGCTTTGTTCAGAACACTGCGGCAAGCCTCTCTCGCCTGGGGAGGGCAGTGAGCTGTGCTAAGTACCTTACTGTGCTGCGTTGTTAACAGATGTTTTCACTGCGACACAGTATCTATAATGAATCTGGTGCATTGTGCCTTATAAATTTTTAAACCCTGTATTCTAAGTGTGGGAGAAAACACGTGCCCATCTGTCTTCTCTCAAATGACTGAAACACCCCTGTAGTGTTTTCCATCTCCAAGATTCAGGGGTGCCTTGCTGCCAGCCCCACCCCCGCCCGGCTTCCCCCAGCCCCCTCCCTCCCTGAATGCCTGGCTTCGGGGCTTGTCCTGGGTGCTGACCCTCTTCGTTCATCACTTTCAAGGTCTTCTTGGGCTCCAAACCCTCGGAGTTTCATCCCAATGCCCTCCTGTTGTGCTCTCTGCTGCCTCTCCCCCCAGTTCAAACCTCCCCGTCTTCCTGACACACTGCGGAGCGAAAGGCCCGTGGCAACCGGAACTCTTTCTCCAAGCGTGTCTCTGGGTGAGACTGATTCACGCCATCGGTTGCGGTCCCCCCCCCCCCCCCCCACGGATTTTGCAGGACGAAATCCGAGACACTGCTCTGCTCACAGCACACCTACACGCACCCTTATGAAACCCCGGCGCCAAAGCGAACTCAGCCCAGCCCCCCTTCTCAGGTGAGCCCCGTTTCCTCTGCTGGGTGACCATGGGAGAATGAGTGTGCAGTGCATGGGCCGAGAAGTCCAGAGGCACCGCTGACCTGCAGGGTCCCGGGGCCCCATGGTGGGTGCCGGGCACTAAGACCTGGGGCTGCTAACTGCCACGGGACCACTGGGCCTGTCTTCAGTGCCATCGCCTTCTGGCCCTGGGTCCCCTCCGCCAGTGGCCGGCTAACCCCAACCTTGGGCACCTCTCCAGCTGGACCCCAGGGCACCACACTGCCACTTGCAGCCACACCCCAGCAAACTGGGCGGCCCGGGGCTCAGGGCACTCAGACCTGGGGCAGAAGGCAAACTGCCGCTGGCCGCTGATGGCCCAGTATCTCTGTGAAACCCGGTTTTCTCAGCTCAGGAACGGACATGACACTGACATGTGGGAGATAAACAAGCGGCAACACCACAGCAACACACGCACGCAATCCTCCCTCAATGCCAAGCCCCCAATATCAGTATCTTTCCCCTTCTTGGTTTAGGAAATGCACGAACCTTGAAGCAATTTCAGAGAATAAGATTGTATTTTTATTTCCCTGTGATTTGTAGGACAATTACAACACTACATGAAGTTCTCTGCCCAATATTATAACCAAAGTATAATCTCTTTTAAATTTGGGCACAGATACCTGTATTTTTAAGTTAGTTAACAAGGCAAAACATAACTACATAAATAGTTTGATTGAATTATTGAATAGCGATATTCAATTTAGATTGAATTTTCACAAGAAAAATAAATTTTGAGACAACCAACTACCAGAAAAATTGAAAGTCATAAAATAAAAAATTTTAGTTATTCAAATACTCCAATTACCTTTAACCTTAGTATCTGTTTTGAAATATATGACATTTTTTATTTCAAGGTTTTTTTAATTAGGTTAATGCAGATTTACCTAAGTATCAAGGACAGAGTGAATGCATGTACCTTCATTAATGAGTAACTCACATTTTAGACTAAGTGAAAGAAATTTGTTGTTTAGATACTAAATTTTTCAAAATACTATGACCAGGACTTTTCTAGTAAGCTAGCACAGAGCTGCGTTGTGGTCGGAGATACATTATTAACAAAGCAGGTGCTATGTGGTTTCAATATTTCGTGGTGTGATTCCATAAAAAATTGAAGGCCTCATTAGCATCTTTTCAAACATTCATCCCAGCAGCTAGTTTTGAGAGAATTTTATGTGGCTCTACATCTCCATTTGATTGGGATTCTAGAAATTGACCCTTTTGGCTCAATAATAAGATTTTTTCAAGAAACAATTTTTAACTAATTAATCCCCACACAGTTATTAAATAAAGACAAGAGTGCAGTATGAATTTCAATTTATAAACATAGTAAACTGTCAATAGATTAAAAAATAAAATTTAGAAAAGGGTGTAGCCAAGAGTATCTATAATATTCAATGGATATCTACCCAATTATTAGTAAGAGGATTATGTGCTAGCTAAAAACCATTTGTTTAAATGTAGTCAATTCATGAAGAGACACTTGTTCAAAGACTAATGCCAACAATTTTTTTTTTAGTTTAATAATGTAGTTTATTTGTTACAAGGCAGTTATAAGGTGTGGCAAAGCAGGGGAGATGACATCTTTTAAAAGGTACGTTCTGAACACCTTCACACCTGTGCAATTTCTACATCACTAATCTTCCTCCCAACAAGCCACTCCTCCGCCCAGGTCACTTCGACTGTGCGTTAGTGTGCACAAATGTCAGTATTTTAAGCTAGGTGACAATAAACTATACCCGGTGGGCCTGGTCCAGCCTGCCTTCGGTCTTTGGATGGGCCACAAACTAAGAATGCTTTCCACATTGTTAAATGGTTGGAAAAAACAAAACGAGAGGTGACACAGACAAACTACGAATTCCAAATCCTCGATGTATGGTACCAGCTAAGGAAGGGGCACGAAGCTGCAGAAGGAAAAGAGGAGGGGAGTGTCTGATTCTCATCAGCAAAGACTTGATTTAACTCTACTTGTCTTACTGAAACCAAAACACACCCCTTTCACAGCCTCTGGGAGGGGGGCAGTGATAATTGGCCCCTAAGAGGGTGTTTTAGTCTGAAGTGAGGTTCTCAGGGTTTTCTACTGGCAGAGCAGATGCAAAGCAGTGCGGGGTCATAATGCCTGCAGATCCAGCACCTGGTGACGACCTGAGAGTCCCCCGAAGTCACTGGGGGCTTTCATGTAGGGATCCAAGGATTAGCCCTAATTAGGTTGCCTAGGAAACAGCTGTGGGGACAAAAGCTGAATTATGATTTTTCAGCCTACAGCTGCATTTCCTTAGATTGAAACAGACAACCACGAGCTCACTCCTGTGTATCTTGGGGAAAAGCGTGAAGAATGACCAGGGGTCCTCAGCTGAGCCAGGCGGGTGGTCCAGAGCAGGCAGCTTCCTGGGGAAGCGGAAGCGTGTCTGCTCTTGGGTGTCTCGCCTTCGGGTGGGACACGGCAGACGCATGGGGACGCTGCTTCGCGTCTTTCAACACCAAACACTTGGCTCAACTCACATAGTCACGTGAATAGTTTATTTTCCAGATACACCCCATCACATCATCTGCAGGTAACAGCGGCTTTGCCACCTCTCCTCTGACCCTTCTGGCTTCATTACCTGCGTCGCGCCGGCCAGGGCCGGCTGTTGGGTGCTGGGCAGAGGCAGTGCTATCAGATATTCCAGTTTGTCTCCCAGTCTCAGGTGGGGAGGTTTCAACATTTCGCTATTACACAGGCTTTTAAATGTCCTTTACCATACTCATGACGTTCCACTCTTCTCCTACCTTTAAAAAAGATCCTTTATCACAATCAAGTGTTGCTCTCTTCCACTCTGCTGAGAGTTCTTCTATGGAAATCATCATTGGACTTAAATGCTTCCAAATGTGGTTTTCTTCACCAAGCGCTGGATTCTACAATTTCCCTCTTTTCTTATGTTAATATGCGGCTCCCAGGAATGAGCCCAAAATGTTGTGATGTTATCAGTTTTATACAGTGCTGTATTTGATTTGCTAATATTTTACTTGTAAATTTTCCATCTGCATGTACAAGCAAGTTCGGCCTAGCACTTTTGTTTCTTATACTCTCCTTGCAGGATTTTGATGCCACAGTTATGCTGGAGTCATAAAAACTGTTGGAAAGTTTCTCCCTTCTTTTTATCGCTGACCTTCTCACCCCATTAAACATTTGACAGATTGTACTTGGGCTCGGAGTTTTGCTTTGGGGGTAGGGACGGTGGCGGTGGGGGCGGTTTTACATATAGACACAATTCCTTTGATAGATATGGAATTATCCAAAATTTATATTTCCAATTTTGTCAGCATCCTAAGTTTAATTTTTCTAAAGTTAACTCATCTAAATTTTCAAATTTACTTGCATGGAATTGTTTATAATAGCTTCTTAAAATTATTTTGATGTGTGTGGGGTCTGTAATGATGTCCCCTTTCATTCTTACTATTGGTTATTTGGGCGCTGAGCTGTACCCATTTCATTAACCTTTTAGAGCAGCCACACCCTGGTTTCCTGACCCCACAGCCCTCCGGGGTCCGTGAGGGGCTGGGGCATGCGGGCGTCTGGTAGAGAACACGGAGACTCAAGGGCCGAGTGGAAGACGGGCTGTGCTGATTTTTTTTTTTTTTTAGAAAAGTCAACAGATTTTTTTAAAAACAGTTTTATTGAGATCATTCACCTACCATAAATTCACCTTTAAAGGTGTGTAACTCAGTGGTTTTCAGTGTATTCCCAGGTGTGCAGCCGCCACCACCGATGTAAGAACGTTTTCTGGGCCCCAGAAGACACTGCCGCCGAGCACGGGTTCTGGCCTGCCCGGCCCGCATGGCCCTGGTGAACCAAGGATCTTCCCGTTTCTACCCTGAGGTCTTTCCTGTCCACGTAAAAGGAATCATACAGTGCGCGCGCTCTTTGGTGACTGCCTCTTTCACATACGTGTTCAAGGTTCATCTCTGCCCATAGAACGACATTGTTTCAGAATGAAAAAAGTGACTGCATTCCATCATATGATCAAAATGAAACCGCTGCTATTGCGCATATAGGACCGTATTAGACTAGTTATCCCTACCCAATATGCTTCATAAGGTGTTTCTATTATACCAAATTTTATTGATTAAAACATTCTAATGTTTGTTCATTTTGCTGAAAGGAAAATACGTTGCAAGACAATGTTGTACAATTGATATTTCTAAATACATTGTTAATCCATGGAAAAATTGTTTCTAAATTATTAAACATAATTTAACAAATCACCTAGTTTATCTTGTAGGATTAAATTATTAAATTGAAAAGCTTTAGGTAAAAGTGGAGTAGAACATCATCTCAATACTTTGTACAAATTAAAAATGAAAAAATTGACAGCTCATCTAAGAAGCTTTAATCTGGAAATATCTGTGTTTGAGTTTTTATGACGTGTCAATATTCTACCGAAGTCTGGAAAGAAATGTTGGCACGCCCTGTGTCTGAGGAGGGGAGAGAGGAAGTGACTGCACTGGACCAGAGGCGGAATCTGGGTGGTTGTGCTATTTTTGTGGGCGTGTACACGTGTTAGAACTCAGCTAAGTACCCTTCGGTTACCGCAGTTTACTGTATGTTCATCACACGTCCAGAAAGCTGGGGAAGATCCCCCATCTGCAGCCCAGGCCCCGTCACACACCCGTCACGGCCGTGCGCTGGCTTGGTCAGGGTGGTTTCCTGTTGTGGTTTTCACTTCCTGGGGTGGTTACACTTAGGCAAAAATTGGGCTCCTTTTTTTTTTCTTTCTGATCCTTTTGTAGGCTTTTAATTTTAACAGTTTTGCCTGTTTTTTAATGGGCACATGGAGCATAAAAATGTTAGAAGTAGATCAGGAGCCAACAGTGAAAGTAAAGTCCTACATTTCAGTTGTGTAAAATCTTTCTCTGTGTCCAGAACTAAACTCTAATCTTTAATACAATTTTTAAAGAAAGACTTTTCTGGTCAGAAAACCCTGCAGAAATACACACATAACAGTGACTTAGAAAAATCTGTTCAGAAACAAATGTTAAAATATACGATCAAGCTATCAACGTTTATGAATATAATATATATTATTGGCTTTACAAGAAAAAAAAAAACCTGCAGCATGCCCAAGTTTGGGGGCCACACACTGCAGCATCAGCAGTGGCCTGGCCTGCAGAGGGTGGCTCAGGGGACAGAAGGGGGCCCCTGCGTTGCCTTGTTTTCCAAAGTCCCGACCAACAGGAAGGATGTTGCTGGTGTGGCTCCGACTCTGATTCTCCTGCTCCTTTGTTTTTGTCTCTCATTCTGAGCGTGGAAAGTGCGGGACCAGGAAGGCTGGTTGAAAGGACAGGTGATAATAGGGCGGTCACTGAGAATTGTGAACATTCCAGATGCGGGCGTGGTCAGGCCAGGAGCCTGTGGTGAGCAGGCCTTTCAGGAGCTAATGAATCACGCCTGCTGTGGAAGAGGCCGGTCCACTCCACGATAGAGACAGGAGGTCTGGCTCAGACCTACATTTGAGTCCTGATTCTTCCGCTTAAACCTGCACAGGCTGGTTGCCTCTTCAAGGGTTTGACTTACCACTTTGTGGTAACTGGGAGGTACCGCCCATTGCCGGGGGACCTGGGCCTCCGTGGGTCTCTTGCTCCCTGCTTGTCTCGTCTGGTGGGTGGAGGCAGTGGCAGCCGTTTTTACGACTCTTTCCCCAGGTGGTGTGGAGCAAACAGCCCCGGGAGATGGACTTTCTTCCTCTGTCTCCTACAAAGGGGCACATTTGTTCACGTCTCTGGTAATTATGGTAATATCTTCTTGGGGCGGAGGGCTGGTTCATTTGCAGCCCATTATAACTGAGACCAGGGTTTCCTAGGTTCGCAGTTGGTCAGCGGGGACACAAACCACCGCTATGCAGAACCCCAGGGGCATCCCGCATCCCCCCAGGGGACTCAGAGAGCGAGGGGAGGGAGGTGGGTGTGACACCGTGCAGGCCACAGTGCTGGGACCGGCGTGCCCCAGGAGGCCCGTGTTCTCTACCAGCACCCACGAGGCTGCGCCCGGTGAACCGGAGGGCGAGCAGGGAGGTGAAGCCCCCCGCTCTTCTGAGGCTCGGAGGGGCTGCTGGGTCACTGTGCCAATGCTACTCCCTCAGAACGCGCTTCCTTTCTTTCAGACACCAGGAATTTTTCAAAATTGCAAACACTCACCAACCAGTCATTACTGTTTTCCAGGTTTCAGTTGGTACTTGGAATTATATTCGAATGCATCATAAATCTGATTATATCTGTGGGACAATCAAACCCCCTGAGGAAAAGGAAATGCATTTTCTTGCATTTTTCTCTGAGCTCAAGTCAGCTCTTCAGAGCCGTCCACAGGGCAGGCTGACACTTTCACTTTCGGGTCGGTGGCTGAGCACCTGGCACATGTGCAGTGGTGCTTGCGGGACATACACCGGTTTATCAGCACTGCTCAGGTTTATCCGGGAAAAGACGCTACCAAAGCATGTCCGCGGCTCGTTAATTCTGCCTGTCTGTGTTTTCTCGTGTCGTTTACAGGAAACGGAGGTGTCCACTACGAGCAGATAATGAAAAGGAAAATGAAAACTCCCTCTCGTCGAGAGACGGCTTTTCAGGGTTGCCAGGCTACAGAACAATGGGCAGCATCACTGATCACGGGCCCTTTGGGAGGGAAATCCGCCCCGGAGACGCCCCCACTCCCTGGTGGTCTCGTTTCTGGTTCCTACTGGAGGAAAAGGCAGAATCCTCCAACTCGTATGGGCCCTGGACACCAGCAAATACTGCACACTGGTCACTCACGGAAACGTTAGCACCCTGCAGACGTGTACAGTGTTCAGAAAGTCGCAGCCAGAGCCTCTTGTCAAAATTACATGGGGAAACCGCAGAGTATCAAACCACCCCAGAGAGCGCTTCTTGTCCAAACATTTCCATGCAATTCTGTTCAAGGAGAGCCTCCAAGCTGCCAGCTTCTCCGGGATGCTTCATTTCACTGAAAAATGTCCTCATGAAGGAGTTTGTGGAGGTTCCCCCCCAGCCCCACTCATGGGAGGCATGCCCTTGGATACAAGCGTCAGTTAGGTTTGAGATTTCCTTTTAGCCTGTGACAAGTGACCCCACCTAAACCACCGCCTTGTACCTGTTTACAGATCTGTGACGGCTGTGGTTCACTGTGGGGAACAGCTCATTGTAACGCAAACGTAAGGAGCATTGTCTTTGTTAGCTGAGCACAGCTGCGCCACCAGCGGCTGGGCCTCCCTGGACAAGACGGGCTTGGCGGCCGCCCGGGTGGGGATGCACCTGCCCCGGGCTGAGGTCCCGAGTGGAGGCACTGACTCCTGCTCGCTTTGTTTCTGGCACAGGGAGCTCCGGGGCGCTGGCCGCTGTCTGGGGCCTGTGGGGTCAGCGACCACCTCACACCTCGAACAGTGCGCTCCCCTGTCGCATGGCTTTCCCCCTCTGCTTCCTAGTTATGTCCTGAGTCAGGCAGAGTGCCTCGCACGTTGTCAGCGGGTTGTGACACCACATCATTGGCCTCTCGGTTGCCACTAACCGTCTGGAATTCTTCCCAACGTGCCCTCTGACACAAACAGGTAGAACTCAAGAGCCACCGGGAACCAGAAAAGAAAGCCAAGAACCGCAGTGAACAAACCGGTTTGTGCCAGAAAGATCCAGGATGGCTCCTGACACCCGTTCCCGAGAGACCTTTGACCAGCTTCCCTTCATTAGCACACGAACCGTCGCGCCCGGGGGTGGAGACAATGTTAAAATGAGGCCTGGGACCCGGGGCCAGGCATGGTCCAAGCATGTTTGGGAACTGAGCATGCCCTTGGAAGTCCGCGAACTCTCCACCCTTCTCTCTGAAATTTCTGCCCCTGGGCCCACCCGACTGCCCCCAAACCCTGTAAGACTCTACAGCCCACCAGAATCCAACACTGGGGGAGGGGACCCTTAGAACAAACCGGGTCCTTCCCCATTCCTCCGATCTGCTTCACAGAACACTCTTACTCTGCTGTGAGTGGCACTGCGCAGAACGACCCCGATTTTGGGTCCCTGACCCACAGGGTTCAGTGACACCGTGACTATTTCCTTTTGGCACTGGGCTGGCTGTCGGGTAAGCAGGTGTGTGTGGCTGCAAGGGCTCTGCAGCGCCAGCCGTGGGGGCCAGGCTCGGAGGGGCTGAGCTCCAGAGAGCGAGAGCAGCTCCCTGGCTGCGGGGCCCCCAAGCCCTGGCTCCCGTGTCACTGCCCAGCCCAGGCCGCATGGAGAAGCAGCCACCATGTCCCTCAGCTGTACCTTGTGTGCCACCGAGGCCTCGGGCTCACACTCCTGGGATGGAAAGATGGGTAACAGCGGTGACAGTGGCCAGTGGGGCGGGGCAATGCCAAGGACAGGGCACAGACCCCATGAGGACTAAGGACGACCCAGGTGTGGACCTGCCACCCAGGCACCAGTTGTCCTGGAAAGCTCCACCAGAGGTGACAGTTCTGGCCCCCGACTCAAAAGAGGAAAGCTAAGGCCTGGGGTGAAGCTCCGAGGACTCTTGCTGCTGACCTGAAGAAACACAGACTCAATGGCTGACCTGCCAGCCCAGGGGTGGGTGGCTTCTGTGTGTGGGGTCCTCCTATCGCTGGGTGGGGGCTCCTCGTCCTTCTGGTGGCATGTCCTTGACGCTGTCACACTGTCCCTGAGAAGACCTCGTTACAGCGACTTGCACTCCGGTCCTCGAGGCTGCCCCTCTGCCGGAGGCCCGGCGGCAGGGTGGCAGCCCGGCTGCTGCAGAAGTAGCTGAATATTTTGCCCTGTGTTGTCTGACAATGTTTTTAACATTCGTTTTTCAATTTGAACTAGAAATCTAGATGTCTGGCTTCCCTTGAAAATGGGGGAAGCTGGCTGCCCTGGCTGGTGTTTCCCCTGGGGACACCCGTGGGCACTGGGTGGGTGTGTGATCCCCACTCTCGGCCCCCCAGTGTGAGGAGTGGCTGCGGAGAGACAGGGTTTTATGAAGCGCCAGCCGTGACAGTGAGGAGGGCTGCGGCCATTCCTAATTCCTGTGTGTTCACAGCAGGGCTGGTCCTGGCTGGTCTTTCTTCGCCGGGCACCCGAAGCTTCCTGGGTCTGTTCGGCCGCCCCCACATGACCTCCCTCCACGGGTGCTGGCCGGGACACCGGAGGCCCGGAGAGTGGCGAGTCTCCCTTCCTCTGCATTCTAACCTGCAGCCGTCAGGCAGGACCTTCTTCCTGGACGTCGGCAGAGCTGCCCCTTAAAGGTTCCAGCAGCCCTGGCCCCGTCTGCTCTGCCGCGGGCATGGGTTAGGGACGAGGCAGGGCAGCCGGAGCGTTTTCGTGGAGCTGGGGCTGGGCCGTGCAGGGCGGGGCCAGTACCTGTCCGTGTGCAGGCAGGAGACTGGGCTCTGGGCAGGGTGAGGGTGGTCTCTGCGGGAGGGGGCTTGTGGAGCTCACTTCCCCGTGTGCACGGGCAGGGGCGGGGGGCGGGGGTCAATTCAGCTCCCTGAGACGGGAATGGAAGGTGAGCAGCTGGGACAGGAGGGCAACTCTCTCAAGACGTTTGGTGTAAAGTGGAGTCTGAAGATTGTGGGTGTGACGATAAAGCACACTGGGGACGGGGAGGGGACCCAGGCAGACGGGAGGATGGGTCAGGACTGAGAGGAATAAGAACGAGACCAGGGAACACAGCAGAATGGCAAGTCCTCTGTTGTCGCGGACGCTGGAGACCCTGCCGTGTGTCCCCTGAGCCTGGGGCGGAGTGACAGCTGTGTGACCTCCCTAACCTTATTCCCGTCTGTGTCTGGAAGCTCTTCTCGCTTCCTCTAGTTGCTTAGCCCTCATCTCTCTGAGCCCGCAAGATAAGATTTAAAATCTGTTACAGTTCAGCAAGAAGTATGAACAGGAGGAAGAAAAACTATAAAAAGCAAACACAAAAAAGTAAACTGATTGAAGTCTGGAATCACTTAATGTCGGTAGGAAGACCCCTCTATAATTCAAATAATATGATTGCACACAAATTTACTTTTGTAACAAAGGCATTGAATCACACACATACACACAAAGGTTACATTTTTACCTGTTTAAGAAAGCAAAACAAATTTTTCATACACTACAAACCATCTAAAATGGGTTCTAAAAGTGCCTGCCCTTAAGGGAGTATATTCCCATTATTTAGAAAAATAAATTGTAGGGAATGGTTCCCTCTGCAATAATGCCAACCAAGTAAGGTGTGGGCACGCTCCTGAGCTGACAAAGTGTCTGGGAAAGGTGCCATCAGAGCTGCTGGGAGGAACCAGAGGGCGTCGGGGTGCGGGGCCACCCAGGGAGGGCGGCAGTACAGGAAAACACAGTATACACAGTCTGGTACCGCTTGCAGTTTCCAGCATCCCTGGGGGTCTTGCAACGCGCCCCCCGAGGATAAAGGGGGGACTGCTAAATGCGGAACAATGAAACGGCCCCCAGTGCAGGCGCCACCTGCCAGGCTGCTGTGATGTGACGGGAAGCCCTGCCTTCTGCAGGCGTCCCTCTCACTCTGCTCCCCACCTGCCGTCCTGTGCCCTGAAGTTTCTGACGCTCTCCGTGGTGGCCTCGTTTTCCAGTCTGGAACACACTGCTTCAAGGCCCGTGCCCGCTACCCCTTCCTCGGCCCTCCTGGCCCGTCGGATGACAGACAAACAGACAGACTCGATGGGTGTCTAATGCCTGCTCAGACGTGAGCTGACTGCCCCGCGGGGCGCGGGCTGAGAACCGGAGCGCCAGTCCATTTTTGGCTGCCACACACCATCTCCGTGACAGTCAGCCCACGGCTAATTTTCTCCAGGTCACTTGTGACTGATGAGTTAGAATCCTGACAGGAGCCGAGGAAGGCTCCCTGTGGATCTAAGAAGGAGAAGAGATGAGGGCAGCCAGGCAGCCGGGTGCCCCCCTCCCTGGGGCCCTGGTGGAGTCAATTGTCCTAAAACCCACACTGTCCAGTTCACTGGGCTGCTGGGCAGTGTCAGAGGGGCCAGCCCGTGCAGGGGAGGGGCCGGAAACAGTGGGCGGTGACCATTGTCTCTGCAGGTCTGACGCAGGCCTTTCCTGTCCCTTCTGTGTGGCTAAGACCTCCTCACACGCGCCTAAGAGGACGTATCGAAGGAGGGAAGGGTAGCTGCGGCATCTAAACCCCAGGAAGTGGGCCTCAGTGATGTAGTACCTTCCAAAGGCAAAATCTTGTTACTAACCCAAGTCATTCCCCCCAACACGGATGCACCCCACAGCCCCTGGGTGGCTGTGGGGCACAGGTGGAATGACTGCTCCCCCCAGGCAGAACGGGACTTAAATCAACAATGCCACGTCAGGACAGGGACCAGTGGAACTACACGTTTAGTTTTGACCTCTGTTTCACTTTGATGTTACAGTTCATGTAACCTAAGGAAATGTCTAATCTCAGAAAGGCTTCCCTCTTCGTCGGGTACTAGGGTCATTTTGTTTATGTGTCGAGAACACACTGTCTGTTGGGGGCAAGTCCCGGCACCTGCACTCAGCACTTCCCACAGCGCTTTGCATCCCTGGTGCTGCATCATGGCCCCAGGAGGCCCCAGTATGCAGGAATAGGGAGCCCAGAGCACACAGCCCCGCTGGCACCGCGGACCCAGGTCGTCCTCAATGGGCCCGTGTGGGGAAAGCAGAGCTCAGGACGGGGGCAGTTGTCTCTGACCACAGAGGTCGGACTACAAACGCTTTGGCCTTGTCACTAGGGAACGCCACCGAGTTCAGTGTCACAGAGCAATGCGGCTTTTCTAGAAGACCACAGAGGCTGTTTCAGCTGCCCCTCACCTCTCCTGCTGCCAAATTGGCAGGAGCAGTTGGTGTGACTCCATCAGAAAAGCCACCGCAGTTTATGTCACTACAGCTTCCTCAGAGGACAGAAGTGTCCCGGGCCGTCCTGGTGCTGCAGCAGTCTCTGTTGGGAGCCATCATGTCTTTAAGCGAAATCGACACTTATCCCCGTTCTGTGTGACCGCATCGTCACCAAAACACAGTCACTGGGAAGGGAAGTGCTGCTAGAATTTTAGTCAGTAACTTCTGGAATTTTCCAGAATGGGTCAATTACAAACCTTCACTTTTGAGCTGTCGCCTTAAAAAAAAATCAGTCTAGCCCTGGCTGGTATAGCTCAGTGGATTGAGCGCGGGCTGGGAACCAGAGGGTCCCGGTTCGATTCCCAGTCAGGGCACATGCCTGGGTTGTGGGCCGGGTCCCCTGTGAGGGCCATGTGAGAGGCAACCATACATTGCTGTTTCTCTCCCTCTCTGTCTCCCTCCCTTCCCCTCTCTCTAAAATAAATAAATAAAATCTTAAAAAAAAAAATCAGTCTTTCTCGTGCGGTGTCACACAGGACCACGCCTACAGGACACAGTTCACCTGGCCCTGACTCACGGGTGTGAGCGTGGGTTCGGTGTGTGCGTGCCTGGAGCAGAGCTGCCTCCCTCTGGACTCACGTCTGGGGGCCCTCACGTCCGCCAGCCTCCCCCACAGCTCCCCTACCTCAGCGATTCTTAGCTGGGCGCTGCAAGGACTTGTAAAGCACTCAACACCTGACTACTGAGTCAGGGGCACTGGTCTCTTGTTCCTTAGATTGTCAAGTAAAAAAATGACAACGGTCTGCTGCAAATGAATCAAAATTATAGCTATGTTTTTGGGTCAGATCAGTAAAAAATACGTTTGAGTGTGCCGCAGAATTTTAGGGTTTAGTTTTTGCATGCCATGAGGTGGGAAAGGTCAGGCTCCCCAGTTCACAGGCTGAGGGTGGGCTGGTTTCCCTGGCAGCAGCGCCCGGGCCACAGACCGGCCAGCAAAAAGATGGTCAAGGAACCAGCCACTGAGGAATGTGCCAGAAACACACGAAAAGCCCCCAGTGATGGGAGCCCTCCAAGCAGAGGACTCCTGGGGGCCTGGGCGCTCATTGGCTGAGTCCAGAGCCTCCGGAAGTCACTAGCTCCCTGGGGCAACTCCTGTGACCTCTGTGTAACATGGGGACGACCACTCAGTGTCCAGGACACTGAGGGACACAGCACTTGAGAGGAAGCTGGTGAGCAGGAGACGCTTGACACAGTCCGGGCCTGGTTTTCCCAGAAATGGGGACTCCCACGAGCTTTTTTGTCCTCCTGCCTGTGCCCACCCCTCCACGTCAGGACCGCGGTGACACTGGTTTTCTTCACTGAGGACGTGGGTGTGGTCTGCTCTGCGCCCACCTCTGAGCAGAGCATTTGGAGGTGAAGCTGGTGAGGGGACAGAGCCAGAACAGAGCTGAGCAGGGCTGCACCCCCACACCCCTGTCCCAGGGGGCAGCAGGCAGGTGACGTGGGGCCCAGATGAGGACCTGGGAGGCAGCGGGCCAAGAAGGGGACAGACAGTGGGAGGGAGAGATATGGGTTTCAAGGACCTGGGTGACCAAGTCCCCTCGGGGAGAGGTGGAGGCAGGTTGGGGGCTCAGGCCACGCACATGTGCCGGGGAGTCTGCTCGGGTCACACCAGTGCCCAGCCTGCAGTCGGCTCTCTGGCATTTGAACCAAAACCTCTCATGACAACACAGCTCCTCGGAGAAGCGAGGATGTTGAAAGTGAGAGGACTTTGGACCGTTCTTATCAAACAGCACTTCAGGCCTTGCTGAGGCAATAAAACACGAACAGGCACTTGCTGACACCAGCCCTGCCTCAGTCCCGGGGCCCTGGGGGCGGAGCTGGTGGTCACTGCCCAGGGCAGACCTGGTGCTGAAGAGCCACACCAGGCCCACAGGCCCCGGGCACCCTGGCTGCAGTGACGGAGCAGACGGCACATAGAGCTCGGGCCCGATAGGTTTCTGGGATAAGAGATGAAGCCTGAGCTGCGACAGACTGGAGCACACGCCAGTTTTGGGAGGAGAGTAGCCCAAACCACCAGAGAAACGCAATGAATAGACCACACTTAGAGGAAGACATTCTTAAAAACTGTCGCAGCTGTAAATATGTATTTGTCTTGGTTACAGGCCGGCTTCAAACACTGTGCTTTAAAATAGCCCAACTGATCAGAAGAAAAGTCAGCATCATCCTCCTACAAAGCCACGCAGATGCTCACAGGGTCACCGCCACTGCATAGTGACATCTGATGACACAGAGCTTCCCTGTTCCCCGCACAGCAGCCAGCTCTCCCAGTGGCCACAACGCCTGGCCGTACCTGCCGGGCAGCCCGGCTCCCAGGCCGCTGCGAAGCCTCCTGGGCCTGGTCACCGAGATGCATTCTGTTGAAAGCAGTGCCCGTGGGATGGGCTTCTGAGGGTTGAAGGACAATGATTCACTGATGGTGTGACAGCCTGTCCACCAGCCGTCCATCCGCGAGGAATGGCCTCATCTGAGGATGGACAGAGACAGTCAGGGCTCTGCCCCCCTTCTGCGAGCACGTTTCTGCCAGTCCCGTAAATGGTCACCAAGCGCCTTCGGGACCCACAGGCGCCTGGAACCCGGGTGAGCAGCAGGGGCGTGACCAGTCCCCGGGAGCTTCTCCACACCGCAGGCTGCCCTACGCCAGGGGCAGACATGGGGCCGGTGTCGACCAGAGCCAGGGACTGGCTGTTCCGGTGCTTCCCGAGAGGTTGTGTCAAAGGGTTAAAGGACAACAGGTCACACGAACTCAGTCACTGTACTGCCCCCGGCCCTGAGAGGGAGGGAGCGAGGGAGGGAGAGAGAGGGCTCTGGGGTCTCTTCTTATGGGGTCACTGCTCCCATCAGCCCACCGTGCCAGCCCACTGGGTGGCCTCACTGAACTCTGACTGTCCCCAAACTCATCCCATCAGGACCCCCAAGGGCTTTGACCATCGAGATTGGGGGGACCTTGCCTTAGCCCAGAGCAGCCACCTAGCAGAAACCTCCGGATTACCTCTGGAACGTTTCCAGAGCCTCTCACAAATGCACACGTGGTTCCTGGCTTCATGGGATTAACATCTTGTTGGAGAGATGAGGTGGAAACGTCAGAAATAAAGAACAAACAGAACAGAGACGTGTCACCAACCGTCTTCAGCCTCCGGGTTCAGAATGGCACTTTACCGTGAGGGTGTTCTAGCACTTGGATCCATCAACCCCGGACATAAACACACCAGCCCTTTATATAATCCATTTTATCTTATTCACTTAACATGTTAACACTCTTTATTTAATTTAAAAGTAATAAAATCACATTTCTCTTAAATACCTTATGATTCAGATGTTTAATGAAATTGCTGGGTCTTGCTCCTGCAACTCTGAGTAATTAGGGTTGATTGCAAGTTGCTCCGATTGTGTGTGGGAGTCAATAACTAGGGAAGGATAGGTATCCATAAGCCCAGCCACTCTCACAGTCACGGCCACTGCCTGGGTGAATTGCCTGTTTCCTAGAGGCAGGAACTGTGTGCGGTGGACGGGATTTGTTCACCTGAATGAAGTGTCACCTGTGCCCCACACGGCGCCGCATGCTGATCAGGGGAGCCGCCTCAGAGCCACACCCCGGACTCTGAACCCACTCTTCCTCCCGCTTCCTCCGGGTCCCCTTGCTCCTTAACATCCCAGCGTCTGTCCTCGCCCCGAAATCCGGAAGAGAGTGGGGAGGCTCGGGTCTTCCCCGGACCCCGGCTGCCCCGGAACGGTCCCGCTGATGCATCTGGCCATCAGGAGGTTCCCTGGAAACATGCAGGACAGCGCATGGAGTCCCCTGCGGAGCAGAATCCGCCTCCCCCACCCATTCCTTGCCCACGGGTCCCTGCTGGGGAGGCTCTGCAGGAAGGGGATGACATCGCCCGGCCACAGGGCTCCACCCCCGGGCTCCGCGCCTGCCCAGCGCGCCCTCGGCACACGCTGACCAGCCGGCGCGTCCACAGCTTGTGAGGAATCAAAGAGAGGGATTAAACTCTACGTAAAGCACCCTTAGGGGCCACACCTCCGACGCTGCAGGTGGTGTCCGGGAGAGCGTGGGTCCTGAGAGCGCCAGCCCGACCGTGCCCTGACAGTGCCCCGAGACCTGCAGCGGGGCCTCAGCCTGACACCTGCTGGTCAGCCCATCTCCTGGGTGGCGTGGTTGGAGGATTAATTGACATGACGTTTGCCAGAGGTCCCAGCAGCCTCTCCTGAGTTCGTATTGACTTCCTCCTTCAAAGCACGAAAGAAGAAATAATGAAGTTAAATTTTCATGGGAAGAGAAACAATTCGGAATAGACCGTGTTAATCACCACCTGAGCGACACTTCCTTAACCTGTGTTGACGGCCACAGGGCTCTGACTACTCTGTAGGGAGCCAGGCGGGTGGGGACAGGCTCTTGCCTGCAAGATGTCACAGTCGAGGCGGACAGGAGGTCAGGGTGAAATGCAAGTCAATTACGCCAATAGTCCACAGGATCGAATGGCAAATTCTGTCCTATTTTTTGTTTTGTTTGGAAGACACCAGTTTATTTAACGTTGGGAAGACAGTGTCACGACTGACGCCCCCCGGAGGACAGACGGGGTGGAGCCAGTGAGTTCAGGGCCTGGGTCAGCAGGGCTGGGCCTTCCACGCGCTAGGAGAGAAATGGGCGGGAAAAGCAGACCAACTACCGGGCCGACGCGCACAGCCGAGCGAATGGGCGGCCCCCTCTACGCAGAACAACCGCCAAGTCCGCGGGCCTCCGGCACTAAACCCAGGCTACCTACCGGGAGGTGAGGGCAGCCACAGCTTTCCGAGCTCCGGCACTGCGTGCGCTGGTGAGGATGTACGGCCTCGCACCTGAGGTCTCGGGCGGAACCGAGCGCTGGACGAGGAGGCGGGACCGCCGTGCCAGGGACGCGGCCAGGGAGGGGTCGGCGCAGTCTGAACGCAGAGGAGGTGCAGTCACAGCAGCTGGGCGCCGGGAGTTTGTCTCCCTGTCGTACACAGCGGGTTAGATTCGACAGGAAGAACGCAGATCACTCATTTTAAAACCATTGTAACTGGATTGATTATAAGCTATTAGTAACTCAGAATAAATACGCTCGTGGCACCCTTACTGGGCGCGCGTGATCGTTTTCACAGGGAGAACCAAGCGCTGTCAGCGTTTCCTGAGTGTGAAGCAGCTGCTTTTGGATTCTCATAACCGAAGTGGGAAGAGAGGAACTTATGAATCAGTGAACTGCCTTTTTCTGTCTAAGTTTTTTCAAAAAGAACAAAATTCTTCAGTTAAAAAAATCAGTCTGTTTATGATCTGGAAGATATGTTAAATTAGTAAGAAAAACATTGGAAATTGAGCTTAACTTGCAACTTTCACTTGGAATATTTCTATCAAAGTTTTAAAAGGATGAAAAGCCTCCATAAAAGGACAGCAACTTGATGGTCCCCTCGTGCCACGGAAGTGGCTCTGGGCTTGGACGCCAGACACAGCATTGGAGGAAAACTCCGTGTAAGAAACGGACTCTAAACTAAAGAGGGATACTGTTAGCGGCCCCTCTCATTCCACATTAAAGACTTCGTTTTACATTGGGCATATGCCCCGCTTTTCAAATTATAAATGTAATGAATACATAGTGCTGAGAATTTGGAAAACCTGCGTGCGAAGCAACACTGCAGGTTCTCCCTGCCACCTCGGGAGAAAAGCCGCGGTGAACCCCATACGGACTCGTGGTTTCTCCACGCCCGGGCGCTGGGACGCGCAGCGCAGCGCGGTTCCCGGGAGGGAAGACGCTCGTGTCCCTGCGTGGGTCTTTCACTAAAGGCGGAGACATGCGGTGCAGACACAGGTTGCGGCACGTCGCGTTCCCAACAAGGCTTTGGGCCTCCTTCTTTCCTTTACCTTTGTCATAAGCATCTTCCAAGGTCAATAAATATTTTTCAAAATTGTATTTGTATAAAGGGCTGCATAATTTTCTATCGAATGGGGAAAAACTTTCTCCCTTCTGTTCCTGAGCGTTTGGAACCCACCAATTTGTGGCTATTGTAGCCATGCGACGCTAGGCCGCGTCTGCCCCTTCGTGGATCCCGATTTCTCTGAGAGTCACCGACCTGAGCAAGCGGGGCGTAGCGCTTGAGGTCCTTCAGCTTGTTGGCAGATATTGCCAGAACTTGTTCGGGAGAAGCTGTATAAATTTACGTTCCCTCCCTCTGCGTGTGGGAGTGTCTGGCTTGGTCAAGCCTCAACCAAGAAGACCCTCAGCGAGACAAAAGGAAAAACAGAAACAGCTTCTCAATGGCTGCCTGCGCTCTGGGTTTGGGGGATATATTTTTTTGAATCCCAGTATTGTTTGACATTTCTTGTCTATCTTTAATGACTTTCCGTTGACGCCCCTTGTCCAATTTTTCTCACCTTGGTTATCTTTGTGCACCTGGGTTTTGACATCTAGAAGCCTTATATTTTTAAGTATAAAACTTGTCACTGTTTTGTTTGTGGGTCTATCTTTGCGTTTTTGCGTTAAAACGATGGCCTTTCTCCATCAAAAGTTCACCTAAATACCCACGGACATTTTTTTGTTTTATATCTAACTCCTTATAGTTATTATATGTAAATATAATATATTATTATGTGTAATAATTATATACACAGTTATAATTTAATTATGTATAATGTATAGTTATTATGTAATATGCTTGTGAACTGTAATCTTTTCAGAGTTATTAATAACACGATGTTATCTCTGAGACGTTCTTTGAGTAACTGCTGCGATTTGAGTTGTGAAACAGTGAAATGCAGTTTTTGGTTTTTGGTTTGGGGATAACACAATGTAGGATTTGGATTCACTTCGTGAATGTCCATGTGCCCGGTGCAGGCCTACTGAAGCTTAAGTGCATGCAAATATTTTGCATCCATAATGTTTCTTTTAAAGGTCTTTTCTCTCTGAGCTGTGTGCCAGGCCTCAGCAGGGTTGGAAGAGTGGGGGAGGGAGTGGGTTCCGAGTGTCGGATCCACAGCCGGGCAGACTGTTCCACAGAGCAGCGTCCAGTGTGACCAGAACTCCTCCAGGTGAGCAGCTGAGACCAGACTCTGCCCTTACACGCTGACCTTCCCCAGAAGATACTTGCTCGTGAGGTACTGCTGGAGACCCTGCTGTTGGGACAGGTGCCAGCCGCCCCCCTCCCAGCGTCAGGGACAGTGAGAGCACAGCACAGGGGTGCAGCAAGGTGGCCACGTGAACGAGTCCTCCATCCCCAAGGAAGATGAGGGTTTTCTCTCTTTCTCCTTAGGTGCCCTCCAGGTTGCAGACTAATGGACAAGCTTTCCTGGGGACACTGCAGGGCTGTCTCTTCCACTAGCCAGCAACACAGTGACCTGTAGGGGACCTGGGATGCTAGCTGACTGGAATTACTTGTTTGGGAATTAAATTTAAATTAATATTTTTAAACATTCAGAGATGAAGCATTGAAAACATGGACTAGAATAATTTCAAAAACTCGCAGGTCAGTGGCCAGAGGGAGGTCTGGGCCCAGCTCTGTGCCGTGGACGGCAGCCCATGGGGAGGGGAACCCCAAGTCGTGGCACGAACCCCTCTGATTCTCAGAATACTGCTCGAAAGGGAAGAGCAGGGAAAGAGCAGCAGAGTGTCAGCCAGCTCGTTTAAAGACAATTATGATGCGTGGAATTCCCAGCTCAGGGCTGGTTTGAAAATGGTCTCCGTCTTCATGATGCCCAAGCCACTAAAGAAGGTGAATTCCATGACAGGATTTTATGTGGCCCTCCAGACTCTCATGGGATTCAACTTTTATTTCCCATCAAAGTGTTTTAACGTGGCCAGTTTAGTTTTCAAAATCAGAGAGCTCTCCTTTCCGATCCAGCATTCACACTAGAAAACATGTTAATGTCTGAACTATATCTTCTCCTTCCTTCCTTCCTTCCTTTCTTCCTTCTTCCCTTTCTTTTCCTCCCTCCCTCCCTCCCTTTCTCTTTTTCCTTTCCTTTCGTTTTCTCTTTCTTTCCTTATCCCTTTCAGGGGAAGGGACTTCATGGTGCAGAATTTGTCACGGAGAAGTGCCCTCGTTAACTCGTGACATCAGAGAGTTACATCCACAGACTCACCCGCTTGCCTACATTTCATCAAAATACAGCTCCTGCCAGCGATGGAGGCACTTCAAGGCGCTGTCAAAGGAAGGGCACAATAGAGATTTAAATGTCACATTTCTTTTAGAAGGGCAGGAAATTCCCCAGCGTGTGAGAAGAAAACAGGTGGAGTTCTGTTTGGTAGAGCGGCTTTGATTTGATTTGAAACAGATCATTCTGGGGCATCCTTTTGAATTTACAAAGTGTGTCCCAAACTGAGATCTTTGGAAGACTGGCTCTCCTTCTCCCTCCAGGGAAAGACGGCCCTGGGCCTTGGACAGGGAGGACCAGGGAGTCCGTGTAGGCGTCACTCACGGGCCAGGCACCTTGTGTTGGGGTGGGAAGCCCCGTGAGAGGCGATCAGATTCCACACTGCAGTTATTCTCAAAGAAGTTCCCACTTGCCTCGTTTTGGTTTATTTGCAAAGAATATCCATTAATATCTGCAAAGGCTATTAATATTTGTCCACGCCTGTGCTCACCCAAAGCCATGGGCATCACAAAGACAGAAGGCAGAGTGCGTGCGAGTCCACCATCTCCCTTGAAGCCAGACCTTAAAGACACTTGCAAGTACCTTGTAGTTTTGTACTTCACTCAGCATTTTTTTTTTTTAAATTTTGGAAAACACGGTGACTTTTCCTAAAGGTATGTAACTTATGTTAATACGAAATGGGCTCATTCTGGTTGTTTTTGAAGCAATTAGTAACTGTTTTGAAAAGCCCGTTTTAATTTCCCATACAAAAGCATCGACAGAAACGACGACCCCCGTAAACTGAAGTTCTCTGGGTTCCTCTGTCCTTGTGAGGAGCGTGCACGACCCACCCCGCGAGAACCTACGCTCTCGGCCAGAGGAAGCCTCTGGAGGTTCCCGGGAGACGGGCATGGAAACACCTAACGCAGAAACGTGTAGGAGGGGGCTGGGCCAGCGAGCTGAGAAAGGGCGACGGGAGGACCGGAGGTGAGACACGTGGCAGAGTCGGTGATGAGGGTGAGGGGGCAGAGGGAGGGGGGTAGGTAGCCGGCCTGATGAAGGAGAGAAATAAGAGACTGGACTCAGCCAACCGGTCCAAGAGCTCTGGCGCACAGATGGGGGTGTCCTGAAGAAGCAGGAAGTTTGCTTCCACTGGGTCTTCAGATCCAGGAGGGAAGCAGCAGCCCCTCCCTGAGCCTCCAGCCTGCACGCCCGCCTGTGGGTGTGGGACCAGCAGCCCTGAGGGCGCCTGAGCTGGGTCCAGGAAGCTGTCCTCTTGGCCTGGGGAGCCCTGACTCACATGAAACCGAGTCCCAAAGATGAAAGTGTGTGATCATCTCCAGGGTTGGGCAAGCTGCGGGAGGTGTCTTTGGAGGAGAGCTCACAAAGGGACTGAAGGTGGCACCGCGCCTTCTACTCCAAGGGAGGTGGTGGCAGAGCGTCACCTGCGAGGGGACAGGAGGCACAGGCTGTGCAGCCCGGGTACCGCCACAGCGCAGGTGTGGGAGGCACCGCCACAGTGCAGGTTTGGGGTCAGACTCTGAACCTCAGCCTGGGGGCGGCCGGGGGCTGGGCCTGGGAAGCAGGACCAGGCAGAAGTGGTGAGTGCAGAGACTCCTGCCAGAGGTCAGCATGGAGGACAGGGCGAGACCCTGGGAGGCCACAGGGCTGAGGGGGCAGGTACGTGCAGGACGGCAGAGGCTGAACTTTGTCGCTAAAACGGTGACCGGTTCTCTATTCTGAATTGTCCTTTCGGTTGCATCCATCCAGTCAGTGCCTCTGTTGAACGTGTCCGCCGCCGGTGGGGAGCTCAGGGGCCGGCAATGAGAGGCCGGCTGCTCCTTTCTTTCTGTGTACTCAGTTTGCCAGCAGCTCCTTTAAGTCCAGGGCCTCCTCGTTCTCTAGACCGCCCTGCACGCTGGGCCTCCATGGAGGAAGAAAGGCAGGCCATGCAGTGATTTGGGGTACGGGGTGAAGATGGGCCGCCTGGACCTGGTGTGGCCTCGCTCCAGCTCCATGGTTCTGAGAGACTGCGCAATGTCCTGAGGTCCTGTCTCAGTCAGGGAGGTGGGGCCCCGGCACCTGTCACTTGCGTGTGGGTGTGACGACAGTGAGGCGTGGGTGTCACACAGTTGGCAGACTTTGCTGTGGGAAGGTCAGGAGGAGGCAGGCATGCACTTGAAGCTGGGGTAGTGACCCGAGCAGAAGCCTGGAAGGGATGAGGAGGAGGGGACAGGGGTGTGGGGACAGTGAGGAGGCATGAAGAGTTGGGCGTCACCTGTGAGCTGGCACAAGATGGTGCAGACAGTCCAGAACCAGACAGACGAGTTGGGGACTTGGTGTGGCCAGTAATCACCAGCTGCTACGTTCCTGAGCCCTGGAGACCTGACCCAGGGCACCTGGCAGGGGTGTCTGGATGTGACTTTGGGAGGGCGGAGACCCTGGGGCAGGCAGGGGGTGGGGTGGGTGTGGGGAGGCAGTGCTGTACCTGGGTTTGGATGGTGTGGGCAGGGAGAGAGTGGGGGTGAGGTGAGTTAGAAGAGACCCTCTAGCTGCTACCAGCACACTGCAGTCACGGCCCTGGGGCCAGTGAAAGAGCGCAGGGGACAAGGGAAAGCGGAGTGACCGCATTAGTGTCGGTATTGGAAGGGCCTACCTGTCTGCCATGCACCGCAACGCCTCGAACACAGGCCATGCCTGCCCAGAGCTCAGAGGGCGGGATGAACCACCTCATGGAAGGAAACCAGCCCTGCCTTTCAGACTCAGCTGGCAGCGAGGCCAGGGGACAGACCCATGATGGCTGGGTGGCCGCACTGACGCAGGTGTTCCTCTGCACTGAGGCTAGGGCCCCTATCCACGTGTGCCCCTCCGCACACCGCCTGGGAGGCCAGCTGGGCAGTGTTGCCTGCCAGCTCCTGGGCCTTTACTGATTGACCAGTGCCTGAGGTGAAGCTGCGGGGAGAGGGCTTGCTGAAAGGGGCAGGATGTGGGTGAGCCCCCACGGGGCCCAGTCCGTGGCTGGAGAGGGGCCAGCGGGTGTCGTCTGTCTGCGATTGTCTAAGGTTTCTGAGAAACAGACTTCTGCCAGATCCGACGTAAAACAGCCACTCCAGGGGGTGAGCAGGGGCAGGCCAGTGTCACAGCTGACTACCTGGTCCACGTGCATCTATTTTGGGGTGGATACGTTTCAGTTTTTGACCTGAAACTAACTTTTGCCCATTCCACATCCCCAGCACACTTGCCCTTTCCCTGAGCTGCCAACAGCAGCACTCCTGAGAACTTGACATCTCCCTGCTCCTCCTCCTCCTCAGGTCAGGTCCTCAGCAGTCATTGCCGGTGGAACCGCAGAGCCTGGGTGCCCTTGGCCAGACACCTGGGCCTCATGGGCCTGGGCCAAAGGATGGTCACTCACAGGACAGCAGACGAGGCCCCCAGGTCCACGGGGTCTGCAGAGCAGCAGTGGTGGACACTGTCCAAACAGGCTGGGGTGTGGGGGTCTGACATCAAACCCAGAGCCCCGGTCTCCAGACCTGGAACGGTCTCCAAGGCTGATCGACACCCCGCTTGCTCCACACTGGCCTTCAGGGACTCCTGCTGGTTCCAACAACTTACCCAGTTCTCTAAAGAATTCCTCCCTCTTTAGAAAATTCCAGTCTTTGTATTTCCCAAAAAAGACTGTCCAGCGTAAACAAAACTATCTCCTTCTCTATTCCTGGGCCAAGCAGGGAACTCAGTACTCGGGGAAAGAAGCAGTAGGGCTCAGATACCAGGCGTCTCAATGTTCAGAGGCAGAGGGCCGGCCACGGATTCCAGAGCAGTGAGGTGGCCGCGCTCGTCAACCGCCTGGCAGGCGCGGTCGGCGGATCACACGGGGAGCCGACACCGGCTCCCCGTGCCCGCCTCCGTGTGGAAGGCGGAAGGCTGCTCACATGGAAGCCGCAGGAGAAGGAGAAACAGCATTTATTAAAAAAAAAAAAATACTTCAATTGGATTCTCAGACCTTTGGTTGGAAGAAAGTGGACTGAATTTGGGCCTTTAAAGGACAAATAAAAAAGCGAAATCACCAAAGGAGCGCGATGGGCACTAAGGCGCGCAGATGGGAAACGCCAGGGAGAGGGGGTGCGGTGGCAAGAGCGCTCTGTCCCAGCGACGGCGAGAGCCAGGTGCACGCGAGCGCGGTGAGGACCAGCGTCCGGACGTCTGTCACCGTCCAAAGCGCTGGCCAGCCGTGGGAGCAGCCCAGCAGCCCCACGCTCCCTCCTGTGTCTCCCAAGACTGGGATGCGCCCGCCCACACACTGTCACCCGGGGGCCCCCAGGCCCAGCTGTGTCTGGGGAGTGCCCGCATATCCTGTGTGCCTGTGGCTCTTGGCGGCCAGGCAGGCGGGGCGGAGAGATGGCCACCTGCCACCTCCGAGAGGCCTTCAGGATGCACAGGCCCAGCCACACGTCAAATGTTTCCACTCTGAACGAGCCAGTCGCGGCCCGGTGGGGCCATGCTTCTCTCACCTGCTTCCAGTGGGTACCGCCAGCCTGCTCTGCCATGCCCTGCCCCTGCAGCAGGCTGGGGCCTCCTCTGCACCAGCCCGCCCCTGGCTGGCCCAGGGCAGGCCTGTGGCAAGGTTGCCCACCTTCCTACAGCTCCCCCCCCTTTTCCTCACCCCTGGGCCTTTCTAACCAGCCTGCAGACGTGCTGCTGTTGCTTCCCTCTGAGCAAAGCAAACCCAGGTCCTGCTGGCCACGTTCTGCCCTCCCTCACACTGCACTTCCTGGTGAGCTGTTGGCGTCTGAGGGCCACGCCCTCTCCTGCTGTCTATTGTCCCTCTGAGCTGTCCCACTCCCCCTGCTGCTCTGCTGAGGTCACCTCCATATTGCTTGACCCAGTGCTTGCTTCTCAATCCTTTCTTGAACTTGACCCTGCTGGCTGCCCTTCCTGCCGGGCTCTTGGTTCCCAAACCCTCGTCACAGGCTCCTCCTTCCCTGTCTCCCTTCTGGGTCCTTCTGCCCCCCTGGAACTGGCGTGCGGAGCCCGGCCCTCGGCCCTTGGCCCTCTCCTCCATGCCAGTCTCCTCTCTCACCATGTAGGCGGCATCTCTCAATCTAAGCTCCAGTGCGATCCCTCTCCAGACCCCTGGGTCCCTGCTTAGGTGCCACGGAGACATCTCAGAATGCCATGTCAGCTGAGGTCCCATCCCTCCACGCTCTGCACACTTGGTCCTCCCACGCTGTGCACACTCAGCGATGCACGCAGGCCATGGCCGGGCGTCCTCAGCAGTGTTCTCTCACCCCACGTCCCGCCCATCAGCCAGTAATGGACACAGCTCCAAGTTCAAGGTCCACCCAGAACAGAGTTGCTTGCAGGCTACTTGAATGGATTATTGAATTAGTCTCACAGCCCCTTAGACATCTCCCTAATTTTACAGAGGAAGAGAGAGGTCGAGGGGCATGGGACGTGGGGGCCAGCATCCACGGCCAGTGAGGGCCGGCTTGTGCTCTGAGGGAGGGCTGTCGGAGCCTGCGTTCCCCACCTGTGTCTTGCTGACTTTATCTGGGTCACAAACTGTGACGAAGAGTTGCTTTGCCAGGTGAAGAGCCCCAAGCGGGGGACCTTTGAGTGGTCTGTGCAGGAGTGGGGGAGGGGTATCCCAGGACCACACCCCCATGTGGCTCTCTCCCTGTGGAAGGCTGGGTGGCTCTAGAGGGACACTGGCGGCCCCGGTCACTCAAGCCAAGTGCTCTGTTTCCTGGACGGATTTTGCGAATCCAGTTCCAAGAGGGGCGGGACAGCCCAGGGAGATTCAGGAACCGGATGTGGGGAGTCCTGCAGGTACGGCCAGGGCTCCTCGGGGTGTATGCCCTGCGTTGCTCATTCATGGGGTGTGCAATTAAGTAATCACGTGGAGGAGGACTCTGGGAGCCCAGCCACGTGCCCTGCGCAGCAGCCTGGATTAGGCAGGTGCAAGCAGTCGTCAGTGGGAGCAGAGCCAGCTGGGCCAGAAGCTGCCCTGCCCCCCCACCCCCACCAGGGATGAAGCCGAGACCTCAGCCCATCACAGCGCCCTCCACTGGGCCGTGGACCCCCTGCTCCCAGGGCTCCTGCTGCTGACATGGCACAGGGCACGCCACGGACCCCGCTCACCTGAGGTCAAACCCCTACGGCCATAGCCCATTTCCATGGTTTCGACTCCACTAAAAATGTTTATGTATTTCCAACTCTCAGCAACCGACTTCCACCTGTGGAGGCGGCTGTGTTCCTTGGCCACCATCATTTCTGCAGGGACATAAGGGCCGAAGCCTCTGGCTGAGGGAAAGGCGGGTCGTCTGCACAGAGGCGGAGGTCTCGGGGCCACAGACGGGCTCCTGGGGTCTTCTTGTGCAGGTGCTGGCAGGCCTCCTGGGGGTCGGGGGCTGGATGCCCACAAGGACCCAGGCTCAGAGGAGAGGGACGGGGCCGGCTAAGGGCCACCTTCCTCAGGCCCGACTGCAGCTCAGTGGAGCTTCACCAGACAGGTGCCAGGCTGGCTTCCCAGGCACTCAGATGTGTCCGCCCGTCCTTGTGCGTTTACTTCTTACCAGGGAGGAAATGACCTCAACTCAGAGAATGAGGAGAACTACGCCAGTCTCTTTGCTCACTTCCTGAGGTCAATGCTGGGTGTTTGGGTGGGTATTGAACAAAAGATCAAGTGATCTTTTTTCCGGGGCGCACATTCTGATGGCTGTTCATCACTTCCAAGAACAGAAATGCCAGTGAAGCGACATTGAGCTTCCATTACTCACCCATTAGATAAGTGAGCCACCCACAGGGCGGAGGCCTTGGCTGGGGGCCGTGGCAGGCAGGTGCCTGCTCCCTTGGCGGCAGGCGTGGGACATGGCAGAGCAGCTGGGCAGGGATCTGGTCCTGCTGCTGAAGTTACGGAGGACAGAGGGACACGGCCTGCCAGCAGCCCCGGGTCTGTGACTTCTATCAACACCAGCCCACCTGCAAAACGACTTGGGGCCGCGTTGCCCCCTGTGGCAGAGGCTGGAAGAGCGAAGGCAGGGAAAGGGCCCACGTCTCGGCCACTCTGCTGGCGCCTGTGGCTGTGGGAACAGAGCAGAGCGATCTCTGTGTGCGGGTGTGAGAGGGCCTTCAGGGTGTGATGCTAAATGAGAAAGTGAAGCACTGGCTGCGTGTGGAGAGAGAGACTGGAGCACACGGCAGCCCCTGCTCTCATCACGTAAAGAAGCACAGAAAGAGCAGCACAGACCCAACGTGGTGGTCAGGGGTCAGGGCTGCGGTGGGGGCCCGGGTGGAGCCAACCCCACCCTGAGGTTTGCACTGTGGAAATCACCATCCAGCCAGCAGACAGGTGGGGCGGGGGCCTGTCCGTGTCCCTCGAAGCCCAGCTCGGGTGCCAGCTCACCCTACGCGTCACTCGGGCGTCCTCACTGTCTCCCCACATCTCCATAACGCCCTGGCTACGCGTTCATTACAGCACACAGTTAGTAATTAGCCTGCCCTTCTCCCCCGGTGATGCACTCCCGGGGGGCGGAGTTCCTCCCAGCGCTTGGTGCAGATTGGCGGGTGGAGCACGTGTTTGCTGATTAAGAAATAATTAGGGGGTCCCCGAGGCTGCCCACACCTACCCCAGGCAGTTCTGAAGCTTGTGGGTGGCTCTGGAACTGGGACTCTCTCCTGAAGGACATGGGTATGGGGACGTATGGGGCACGTGCCAGTCTCTAGGTGGTTGTAGAACCTCACGGGCTCCCCCACGCCCCCTCCAGGCCATGTTCTGTCTGACCTTGAA
This sequence comes from Micronycteris hirsuta, assembly GCA_004026765.1. Lineage (NCBI taxonomy): Eukaryota > Metazoa > Chordata > Mammalia > Chiroptera > Phyllostomidae > Micronycteris > Micronycteris hirsuta. The sequence goes on along the minus strand of PVJI01004780.1, from coordinate 27,448 downwards.
GTGTCCGGATGAGCTGGGCTCCCTCAGGCCAGCTGCGTCCCTCCCCAGGGATGGCCTTTCTGTTGCCCAATGAGAGGGCAGAGAACCCTCCAGCATTCCCCTTTCCAGTCTACACAGATGTATCTGCATAAGGCCGAGCAGCTGGGGAAATGCATCCATTTCTAAAAGGCGCCATGCCACGCTCCGCTGATGGAACAAGCAGTGGCCACCATAATCAATGAGACATCTGCCCACTTGATGTGAGACTGACTTGATCGACTCCTGTGCTCGGACACAGCTGGGCCTGTGGCGAGAGGCTCAGGGGGCACGTTGCCCAGGCAGGTGACAAGTGAGGCTGCTGAGGGTTAACTCACGTGCTGTTTGTGCTGAGTATTGTTTCTAGAATGTGTAGAACCTTCCGGTAATACTACTTAGCATGCCAATAATGCTTTTCTCCTGAGATCTCAGTCAATGGCCAGCTGCCTCAATGTCCCCCACTGCAGCCCTGGAGGTCCCTTTGGCCCCTTAAGGAAGGAGGTGTGTGCACCACCCCCTCCACCAGGCGGTGCTGGGGGAGAGCGAGGGCAGCGACTCGTGGAGTTCTCATTCTCCCAGGTAGGAAGGGCCTGTGCAGGTCACTGCCCAAAGCCCCGTCCTTGGGGCCCATGTCCCCCAGCAGCCATGTGGAGAGCTTGGGAGTCATGCTGGGTCAGGGGCTGGCTCTCGAGGACCAACCTGTTCCATGTGAAACTGACTGCCGCTCAAGCCCCCCTTCTGCTTGCCTGCTGGGTTCCCCGAACTTGCTGCCATTACACAAAGGGGACCCCCATTCCAGCACTGAGTCTCCCGGGGCCCCAGGACAAGGAAGCCACGACAGGAGCAGCTCGTGACTGGGGTCTTTGCACACACCGCTCTCATGACAATAGGCAGGAACTCCTTCCACAGGAGGTCTACCGCACCCGCGCTGTACTGGTGAGGACGCGGACTGGCCGGGCCGGGACCCCCACGGCTGCCCAGCTCCGGCAGCGCCACAGCCTGGCTGCACGGAAAGGTTTATGCCCTGAAGAATTTTGTCGGAGCTTTCAAAGAAAGGAGAAACGCCGGTGAGCAGACACCTGAGTGACGCTTTATACTTGTGCTAAAATATCAATAATAACCCCCCTAAAGGCCTTTTAAAAACTCAGCACTTTGACCACACATCCAGGTCCAGACGTTTGTGGCTGGAGGCCGCAGACACTCAGAGCCTCTGCAACCACTGCGTTGGGGGAGGGGTCGCAGCACGTCCTGTCCCCCAGGTGCTCCCCCATCTGCAGCACCGACCTGAGCCCACCCTTAAAGCCACGCTGCTCCCCTGGCCCCGCTGCTCCACGGAGGTCCCTGCAGCCTGGTGCCCACACCACTCGCCAGGAGCTGGTCCGTGGAGCGAGCTTCTCAGGCACCCGACCCACTGCCTCAGACCTGCCTGCCGAGACCCTGGGGCCCAGCCTGTAGGCACAGCAGGCACTACTCTGTGATGTGGCTGAGCGTCCAGGGTCTCCCCTAAGCCTTCAAGTTTTATGGTTCACGTTGCCTTTGAAACCTGCGGCTGGTGAAGCCAGACCGGGCGGTGGGGCTGGGCGTCATTGCCGGCCGGGAGGGTCCGCTGACTGTGCCGATGCCCCGCCCGGAGTGCCCGAGCGCGTCTGGGTGCCTCCTTTGGCCGATGGAGGCTTGAGAAGGTTCAGATCTTGTTTGCACATTTCCTTAATCACTGTCCTACGGGGGCTCAGTTGTTGAATCCGCAGTATGGATGGTGGGCTGCAGAACTGGACCGGGCACTTGTCCCAAAGGGCCTGGGCTGGGCCAGGGTTCACAGTGGGTCCTGGGGTGGGCATGCCCTCCAGTGTGAGCCCCGGGGGCGCGGCCTGCCTATGGGCTGTGGGGCCAGCGTGAAGAGGTGTGGGGCTGGCTGGCTACTGGTGGCCAAAGCTTTGGGGCAGCAGGCAAGGCCCGGGCATTCAGCCCAGCAGGGGGGACACAGGCAGGGCTGCTCCCTGACCAGCTTGGCAGGGGAAGGCTCCGGAGTCCCTCCTCAACCTGCAGGGACAGCGTCGTCCCCTGGTCCTGGGACCCACAACTTCACAGCTGTGCCCTCGCTGAGCGCCGTGACCCCACAGCTGCGTGCTCCTGGTCGGGGCATGGACACATGTGCTTGGTCAGAGGCCCCTGTGAGCAGTGATGCTGGGAAAGCAGAGTGGGCCGGGGTGGTCTTCCATGTCGGGGACGGGCTTGGAGCGTGTGTGGGAGCTGAGTGTCCCCGCTTAGCGCTCTGGGTCTGGTGGCCCCGCCGACTAGGAACATGCTCCTCGGGGCCGAGCCGAGGGGACAGAAGCAGGTGTGCGGGCGCTGTCCCCAGGCAGCCGGAGGGTGTGTGGGGTCGCACTGCTCTTGTCCCCTGCTCCCCAGTCCGTTACTCCTTATTTCTCATGTTGCCTCCTCCTCCAGGACGGTGGAGCCCGGGACGCACCGGGCCCTGCTGGCATCTCTGCTGAGAAGGAGCCCCGGTGACAGGCCACTCTCTCTGGGGTCCTGAGAGCAGCAGAGATCACCCAAAATGTCCTGTTGGGTCTGGCAGCGTCAGCCTCTCCGGGGTCAGCTCTGGTGGCCGCAGCGTTGCCTCTGTGTTGTGTGGTTCTTACTCACGGGGGTTTCACGCACCTCAGAAGGCCCCAGGATACCCCACAAGTTCATCTCCAGAGCGAGGCTGTCCCCTGTCGAACAAATCTCGCCATCAGAGAGGCTGCCTCTGCGCTTGCTCAGCCGCATCAGAGGGACGGGGGTGCCTGGAAATGGCCGGGAGGAAGGCAGGTGGGGGAGGGGCTGGGACGCAAAGGTCATCAGCTGCCCTACAGAGGTGACTACAGCTCAGGCGGTGAAGAGGCCTCCCTGGCCGACGTGGCGCCACCATATCAGCAAGGAGCAGATAAGACAGACCAACCGTTCACTCGGGGCCGCCAGGATGGCTGCAGAGGTGACAGACACCACAGTTGCTGGCCTCCACGTGCAGCCCTGCGTCATACTCCGGCCCAGACCTCCATAGGCCTGTGCCCCTGGGTCCGCCTCCACCTCCTGGTGGTTTCAGCAAGTCAGACAGACAGGGGTGTCTTTCTCCTCCTCCCTCCACGTGTGTGCCTCGTGGTATTGGGTGCGGACCGTCACCCACAGGCCCTGCTCGCGCCACGTGAGGTGCACCGACTCTGCTCCTGCTTTATCCCCGGTGGCCAGCATGACGTTGGGACAGATAGAGTGGCTTCTGCCGCGTGACTGAAGGAGTTGCTTGAGAGGGACGCGGATGGTGATGGCCCAGCTCAGGCTACAGTCACAAGTCTGTGGCTTGGGTGGGTGTGTTCTTGCTCCAGGAGGGCCTCAGGGTTCCCCTGTGCCTCCCAGGGCCTCAAGTCAGTGTTCCCGAGCAGCCTCTCCCCCTGAAGTCCCAGCCTGGTCCCCAGCGGCTCTCAGATCCAGGACGCCAGTGACATCACAGTTCAGGGCAGAGGAGGGGGAAGGTCACAGAAGCAGGCTATCTTCCCTGGTGCCCCGGGGGGACAGTTTGTCCAGGGCTCTCTGTGTCCCCGAGCCCAGAGCTCTGCCTGCTGCACAGTCAATGGTCAGTGGTTTGGATTAAGTCAAATTACATCAGCAAGTACAGAAAATAACTGCTGAGTTCTTGCCGCACAGGTGTTGTGAGCTCAGTGTGAGTCACGGGGTCTGGAGACAGGTCGGGGGGGGAACCAGGCACACAGGTCCCTGCTGCAGGCCTGTGTTTGTCCAGAGCCCGGCTCGGGGCAGGGCTGGGCCCACGGGGGGCCTGAGTTCTTCCGGGGGCAGGTGGCCATGCCTCCGTCCTTTATACCCACAGTCCCTCCTCCTTCCCGTGCACACACATGCACACGCCCACACACGCACACACTTGTATGCACTCAGGCCAGCACCAGGTCTGAGGAACTGAGTAAACGTTATCATACCTCCCGCTTCCCTCCCCTTCCCTCCCTCCCGCGGCGGGGACGCCAGCCGACACGCTGACACACAACACAGAAGGAAGTGTGTAAAGGCACAAATTTGCTGTCTCTACTTAAACACTGTGTTCATTCAAGAAGAGCATCTGTCCCATGTTTTGGAACAGCATTTAAACCATCCAATTGGTAACCGACCCAAACTGACACTGTTCTAAATACATAATTTATTTTGTTTAAAAATTTACAACTTGCCCATCAATAATGCACCCAGCCGGGGAACGCGGAGGCACTGTGGCCTCACCCCTCACCGCCTGCGCTCTGCGGTCCACGGGCTCCCCAGATCGGCGGAGAAACGGCCAGGCCAGCCCAGGGTGGAGCGGACCCTGTGTGCCCCTTTGCCCGCCTGCCTGCCTGCTCCCCGGGGTTCCGTGTGCACCCCAGGCCCGTCGGCGGCAAACACTGAACCTCTAAGACGTAGCCCTGGACTACGTCACCCCGTGCACTCGGGGATCCAACCTGAGGATGCACACCTGCCCAGGTGGGCGCTGAGATGGGGGCGCAGGACAGGACATGGACCAGGACAACCGTTTCTTCCCAAACAGAAATTTTTAAGGTTCGTCTTGAAATTGCTGTTCTTCTCTAAAAAAGCCCAGAGTGCACAGATGTCAGAAAATTCAATCATTAAAATTTCTAAACAGTCAGGAGTCACTTAAAATATCTGATTGAACAGCTCTGCCCACCGTGGCAGCATGGGCCCGTTGGGAGCCGTGGGCTGGTCTGATGGGCGGAGCCCGTGCGTGGTGGGGGCCGCTCACCCTGCAGCCGGGGTGGGGGGGGGCGGGGGGCCCACGCTGACCCTCTCCCCAGCAGAGCCCCTGAGGGGAGTTTGTGCTGGGATTTGGCAGCGAAGCAGCGGGGAGGAATGCAGAGCCCATAAATGATGGTCCTCCCGGGTTTGGGCCGTTCCAGCAATTCCTGACTTAAATTCCACAGTTCAGCGGCCACTGTTGTAGCATCCGGACGTTTTCACGGTTGAATTCCTTGAGGAAGGGACAGGGTACATGGTTTGTCTGAAAGTGGAATTTCTCCTTGTTGCTGGGCCTGAGATACTCTGCTTCTCTCAGGCCAGAGGACTAAAACGATGTGGGGCTGGTGACAGCGGCTTTAGGACCCGAGAGCCGTGACGGGTCTGGTTGGGATCAGGGAGCCGGCCAGGGTGAGGGCTGGGGAGTGGACCCCCACCGGCCTACCTCAGAGCAGGGAGGAGCAGCCCCTCTCCTCCTCCTCCTCCTCCTCCTCTTCTTCTTCTTCTTCTTCAGAAGCCAGACATTTAAGTTTTTAAATGAAATTTCATAACTTAGAAACATCAGCAAACCACTGGGCCCGGGGGCAGCCCCCTGAGCCAGCTCACTCAGCAGCCACCACCCGAGGCCCCGGGTGGTGGGCGTCTTGTCCAGACCCCGCTGCCATGACAGCAGTGAGGTTGGGGCCAGAGCTCCATTTCCGGGGGATGAGCTGTGACTTCTCCCCACAATGCCCCCGACAGCTGAGCTCGGAGGCAGCGGTGCCTTCGTGGCTTCCCTGGCAAAGCAGCCGTCTTCGAGATTCCGCCCTGAAACACCGAAACGTAAACATTTTGCGTGAAGCACATATTCTGCCTGATGTAAGGTCCGTACAGGTGTTATTACTACATAGCGTCCGGCAGAAGTGACGCCTGCTGGAGTGTGGTTGCTAGGGTAATAACATGGGTGGGATAATTTATAGTTTTAATGTGAACATTTCACCTAAAATGTCATGCGGTGTGCTTGAGTGTGACTTGTGATGTTGCAGAATGACACGCTCACGATTTTGTCTTAAAACGGGGGTGTTATTTGTGCCAGACCCCGATCAGACTTGTGTACCCACACGGACGCTGCCCGGGCCACGCTGGACGGGAAAGGTTGTCTCAGAGATGCCACCCTGTCCTCTCTGAGCTGTCACCGGACACGGGGGGACTCTTCCCAAACAGTGTAAAGACAGAGATGACGGAAGACTTCCCTCGCTGGGACTGGGGAAGAGATAAGGGTGACCTCTACCAGCCCTCTGATAAGGAAATCCGCAGAGAATGCCTGGAATTCACTTTCAGCGGCATCTCCTGCTGAGGCCAGAGAGGCAGGCCCGCCCGTGGGAGGCAGCCTGGGCCCCGTCTCAGCCCGTCCCATCCCCGTCCTTCTGCGGAGTGGTCCTTGCTGATCTCGGCCTCTCCCCTCCCCAACACCGGAAGTCTGGAGTGGTACCCTCTCGTCTCTGGCGTCTGAGAGGCCTGGTTCCAAATGCCAGACCCACAGCCCACTGGGAGACTCTGCGTAGATTTTCTTATCTGAGAGGCTGGTCTGTCAGGACTCACTGAGACGAGGAGGCCGTGCCGCACGTGGGCCCCCCACCCCCCCAACGGGGTGGACCTGGCGTTTGCTCCGGACAAAAGCTGAGGGACAGTCTGTGCCCCAGCGCGGCTGTCAGCCTGCGCAGAATGGGGGGGGGGGGGCGGTTTCCCTGAAAGCAGGACGTCCTCACCTGGCCGTGGACAGGGTTGTTCTACTCTGGGGGCTTAAGGTCCGTGGGTGGGGAACTTCGGGAGGCACATTTCCATGAACAACGAGCTCCCACAGTTGTCCCCAACTCTTTCCCTCCGGGACCTGGGGTACCTTCGTGGGCCTGTTTGAGGATTTGATAGCAGCCTCAGGACCTGCCTGCAGAGAAAGGCCAGGTGCGTGCAGACCCACGGAACTCTGCGTCCAAAGTCAGAGGTTCATGGGCCTCAGGAACTACCCTGCACTCTGGAGACAGAGGCTTCCGAGTTTCATTCGAAGCAGGAGAAGCTTCAGGGCCATCAGCCACTCTTCAGAGGCTGCCTGGGGAGGAGGCGGGGCTTTGAAACTGTTCCTGCTCAGAAAGCTCTGCTTCTGAAGATGTGAGTTTAATCTGGGCGATTTAGGGGCCTGATGGTGACGGCCCTCTGGAGGACCCTGGACGGGGGCGACCCCGCCTCCGGCACAAATACAGACAGCAGCAATAACAATACACATGTCCCCCGTCCCCAGAACCCCGGGCTCAAGTTCAGGTGCATCTGACTCCAAACCTGTGCCTGAAATTATTCTGCTATTAGAGAAACTCACTGCCCTTTTGGCTTCTGGTTCCAGGACTATAGCTCAGCTAGGACATGGGACTCGAGTGCTCCTGTGTCCTCTGTCCTGGTCTCAGCTTCCAGCTTCTGTCCTGGTGTCAGCTGACTTTTCTCCATGCTCCTGGTACCAAAATCAGTGCCAGTCGGGACTCGCCCTGAGAAGTGGGCCTGTGGCAAACGTGTCCTGTTAAGAGATAGAGCGCAAGGAGCTGGGCCTGTGTGGCTTCGCGGCCTGGCAACCCTGGGCCGGCCATCGGGAGGGGAGGCTGAGGGCCTGTGCATGGGGCGTTTCTTCATCTGGGGGCCTGTGCTCTGCCCTAAGTCCTCTCCACAGGGGGATCGGCCCACCAGGTTGCCAGGATAATCTCCCTCACTGGAAGCCTCCTGGCTTACTGTGGGCTTCCACCGCATTAGCTACCTGCCTGGCGGCTCTGTGCTAGCACTGGAAGAACAGACGGCTGTGGCTGACTGACCCTAGAACTGACCACCACGGCCCGCGCCTTGTCCACATGGACCCATCTGCATCTCGGCAGCCTACACTCAACCTCCAAACAGAAGCAGTAAGGACGGGGCACCGGGGCCTGACCAGGCACAACCATCCGCGCATGCCAACAGCACACCGGCCCCACCCACTCGGAGGCGGGTGGAGTCCCTGGGGGTGGTTGGTGAGCGCGGAAGGAGAGGGGCGTCTACTCCAAGAGGCTGTGCATGTGCCCTGACATGTCCCCCCAGCAAGGGGCTGTCATGGGGGAGGAGAAGCTGGGCCGTCGGTGAGAAACCTGCCCAGGAAGCCCGCCCTGCCGTCTCTCCCCTGGGCTGCGGAGGAGGACGGCCCACTGGTCCGAAGGCCCGGGACCGGGGGCTGGATGCTGAACCGTCCTTCGTGCACCAGCGAGCACGCCGGGCTCCAGGGGGAGGCAGAGCTGGGTGATTCCCAGTCCCCACTCTGGGGAATTTCTAGTCCAAGGGGTTAGACAAACTCACCGAGCTCACTGATGAAGGTCAGGAGGACAGGCCTGGAAGCACACCTGGTGTTCCGGCGATGACTGTCCCCGCAGCAATAGCTGTCCCCACGTGGATGACTGTGGTGGGTGACTGTGCTCACGGGAGCAAGTGGCACTGCCCAGGCCTTCCCAGCAGCAAGGCCCATGTCGGCCCCGCCGGGTCCCAGCGCCAGCCTTGCAGGCGTCAGCACGGTTCCCTCCTCCGTCGCTGCAGCGTGATGCTGCAGGTCAGGGTCTTCTGGCAGGGAGACTGTGTTTACAGGGTCTTTGTGCGCAGGTGGGAACCTAAGGAACAGCAGCAACACCAGCATGGGGGGCAGAGAGAGAGGTGAGAAGGGGAGGAAGCGCTCAGAGGCAGAGGTCTGAGGGCCGCCCCTCCCTCCTCCCACTGGGCCAGGTGAGGGCGGGGCTGCACAGGGAGTGGGGGCACTGACCGGGCCTGTGGGGTCATCTGTGGGGTTGTGGGGTTGTCCAAGGGGTCACTGTCATCCCCTCAGAACCAGGACAACGAACACAGAGGCTCGGGGCCTGCACCTGTCCGAGTCCCCCTCTCCAGGCTCCACGGCCCTCATCTGTGGAACAGGGGTGAGCAGTGTTTGCCGCTGGGTAAGGCTGCGAGCCCCGCACAGGAGACGGGAGGGGCCTGGTGAACTGGGGGTGCCACTGCCCCCAGATGGGCCCTCCTCTGTCCTGGGGAGGGCACGCCACCCCCAGGCATCGACTCGAAGACCTGTCTTGGCTCCAGCTAAACAGACCCGCTCAGCGGTCTTCTGGGACTCGGTATGGGGGCTGTCTACCGCAGCTGTGTATCAGAGTGGACAGAGACTCGCCAGACTGGACAGAGACACCAGGCAGGACTGCCAGGGCACACAACTAGCCCTGCCGGCTGGGAGGGGTCTCGGTCTTACCCCACCCCCCTTGGGGCCCCAGGCCTGGTGCAGCTCAGAGGAGGCCCTGATATCAGACCTGCAGGGTCCCTCTGGGGGCGGGTGGCCTCCTCCCCGGCCCAGGAGCCCAGGCCTCAGGGGAAGAACCCAACGCAGAGTGACTGTTGTCACGGGCTGCTCCGGGTGGGCCTCGCCCCTGGCGTGGCTCCCTGTGCGTTCGAATTCTCCTGGCTGCCGCTGCTGTGCCTGAGGGGAGGAGGCAGCCCACAGTCGGAGGCTGACTAAGGAGCTGGACATGCTGTCATTAAAGCTGAGCGGCTCAGGGGCAACAGGAGTTCAGGGACAGGGCTGAAAGGCCAGCTGGCTTGCTGCTCCCCTCCACAGCATGTGGGGTTTGAACGGCCCCTGCTCTCCAGGGCGCTGCCCCCTCCTGCCAATCCCTCCCCCCCAGGAAGTTACACAATGTCGCCCAGATCCAAGGGCACAGCCGAGTTCAAGAGGCGGAAAACAGTGGGTTGAATGTCTGTCTCTGAGGGATGAATCCAGGCCATTGTTTAAAGTAAACTATTTGGCCAGAACCCCCACGCTGTGCAAACACCCAGAGGAGGGCGCGGCCCACCAGGACTCCCGAGGGGCGTGCCCTGGGAGTGGGGGTGGGGGGGGCGTCCCTAATCACGCTCTGTTCTCAGCAAGCAGGCCAGATGAGCCAGGGCCTGGCCGAAGCCCCAGGAGACCCCTCTGCACCCACGATCCCTTCCCGCTGCCACTCAGGAAAACGCCCCGGGAACCACCAGCACCCCACGGGTCTGTTGTTCCCACGAGGGCCCCCACGCGGTGGGCTGTGATGATAGGGGCCGCAGGCACACGGGGCGCCTGTGAGTGTGGGAAAGAGAAGGGAGGGGTCTGGTTTATCTCAGCGCCCAGATTCTCAGAGCAGGTCTGGATCGGGTTAGAGACGAGGGAGAGGAGGGTCTGCGGGGGCCGGCAGCCACAGGCTGTGGGAGGCAGCAAAGCCAACTCAGGTGGGCAGCAGGTTGGGTCAGGGCCCCACTGGACCCCAGGTGACTTGGGACACCAGAGGAGATGTGAGTAGGAAGAGTGTGGTCTGAGCTCCGTGCAGAGATCTGGGCCGGAGGCCTGTGACTCGTCAGAGTTTGGACGACAATCCGAGATCCGAGGGCAGAGGGCAGTGAAAGGGGACAGGCCCAGACTGGGGTCGGCCCAGGATGGCAGGGAGAGCCAGCCCGCAGCGTGCTTGTGGGCACTCGGCCCATGCTCCCCAAACAACAGGCTGCTCCGCTGGGGCTCTGGGGCTGGAGCAACTCCCTGGGGGCCTGGAGCCGGGCTGGGGACAGGGGAGACACCCACTGTCCGGGCACCAGGAAGCTTTGGGACACGGGGCTGCATATGTGGCCCAGCTGTGCCCCGGGTCACGGTAGCCCAGCTATAGGTCACAGAAATCACGCCAGCAAGCTCCAGGGAAGACTGCCGGCTGCTGGCCCTGGAGCAACAAGGGACGAGTGGCTGGCGTCCCACAGGAGAGAGGGTCGTCCCCTGCCCACCCACCTTCGGGCTCCTGGGTGGGGGTGAGGCTCCAGAGAGCAGAGGGAACTCTCCCCATGGGCCCAGCTGGGGTCTTGCCTGCCCATCGACAGAGGGGACAGCAGGGCCCCTGAGCCAGAAGTCAGCGTGGAACAGGGAGGGACTTCTCGAAAGGGGTGACGTTGGACGGGGAACACACACACGTACACATTATCTCAGCCCCTGAGCCTCGGTTTCTCCATCTGGAAGTGCACATGAGGCCTCAGGGGAGGTCACATGCTCGGGGCACCAGGTCCTGCTGGCACGTGGCAGCCCTCATGGACGCCGCTGGAAGGAAGGGGTGAGAGCGAGCTCGCAGCCCCAGGTGTGCCCCGCACCCTGCGCACCTACAGTGTGGCCCTCCCATCTGTGCACCAGATCCACGCGGAGACGCGGAAAAGCGGGCAGGCCGTGGAGCCGGCTGGGGCGGAGGGCAAAGAGCCGGGAGGCCCTCTCTGAGAGCTGTGTGTTCAGCGGGAATGGAGCAAGCTCAAAGGAGAGACTGCAGGCAGGGCGGTCAGTGTCCCTGACAGACTACCGCTTGGTCCCCAGTGCCCTCAGCAGCTTCCCCAAGAGTGGGTACGTAGCATTCATCGACTGAACGAATGAACTTTACGACCAAGTTCATGAGAAGCATTTTTGAGTGTTTCCCATGCAATAGCTTCTTTGAAAGGGCAGTGAGGACGAGAGAGGACGGGAAGGGACGGGAAGGACCTGGCTTTGCGTTTGGTCGTCCTCCCAGTGTCCCCCACACCTGGCAGCTCCGGGCAGGCGGGAGCTTCTGAACATGGCCTCAGCATCTGCTCAGCTCTGCTTCAATGCTTGTTTATAGTCAATCACCATGGAAAAGTGCACTCTGGAGTTAGCTTTTTAAAAAATTATCTAAACATCAGGGGCTTACCGAAGAAACATAGAGCATTTTTGCATCTTTCCGGCTTAGCCCTCTGACAAGGACCTGCCCTGGGCGCCGTCCCCCACCCCCCGCCTCTGTGTCAGCCTTAAAAACATCTGGGCTTTTGCTATTATCAAGCCAATTATGCCCTGTCTCGTCACCATTAAAAAGGTGTTGTCCTGGAAGCCGCTGTTTCCGAGCCCTGGTTTCCTCTCTTCAGCTGAACGTGGGGTGCGTCCAGCAGACAGCTGTGCAGCCTGGAATCCCCTAGCTCTGCTCTCCGTGCCGCACCTTCTTTGTGCGGCGGGATTAATGGAATCGGCGGAGACCTCGGGCTGCTCACTAATATATTTGCAAATGAGAAGAGACTGGGTGAGCAGATTCCAATTTGCCCTGCCAATCACCCAGGATTTTCTCTCTGCACCCCCTGGGGAGACAGACAGATTTTAATGGCCCAGCAACTCTGGCACAGCTCAGCAACCCTCCACCACACAGCCGAGCAGGGGAGGAGGGGTGGGGGGGGTGGCACCCTGGGGCACCTCTGCACACAGACTCTGAACAAAACTGACCTCGGGCAGATGTGCCGTCTACCCACCGAACAGGGCGGGCCTCCATGGAGGGACACAGCGATCGCGTGGTGCAGGCCTTGGCTTGGTACTGGGGTTCCCCTACCCAGAGAACAGCTAGACCAGGGAGCAACTCGCCCTGGTGACCCTCTGACACAGAACCTAGCCGGACTGACCGGCACAGGGCCGGAGGGGAGCCTGGGACACCAAATGCCCACAGCCCTGGGTTCTATTTTCCCTCTGCTGTTGACTAGTCTTCAATGCCTGACCACAGGCGATATGCACATTCTGCTTGTACAACCGTATCGTCACAATGTAGCGACCGTGAAAAACCAGAGTCGTGGGTTTCAAAACACCTTGCAGAAACCGCCCTGTGTACCGTGTGTAAGTGGCAGGTGAATTACTGTGGGGGGAGGTTCTTGTAGTGTGTTGTTGAAGGAAAGTTTATCAGTAAACCAGAAAGCGTGACCAGGCACGCTTGTGTGGTGAGAAGAGCCGAGAAAGAGCCTGAGAGAGAACAACCAGAGAGCAAACCAGAGTGTGACGCTGTCGCCATAGACGCCGCAGGAGAGGGGGAGACAGTTCCCTGGAACCAAGCGGGAAGTGCAGACTCACTGCAAATTCACAAGGAAATTGAAGATTACTTAATAAATAAATGGCTTTAGGACAATCCTTTACCTACTTGAGGGGGAAGAGTTAGATCCCAATTCACAGTGTTTACAAAAGTGATTTTCAAACAAAGACCTGAATGTTATAAAGAGAAGTCTAAAGCTAGTTTATGAAAGTAAATGAGAGTAGGAAAAAGGTAGGGAAGGCCTTTTCCAGCAAACCCCCGAAAGAAAGAAGTGAAAGACGCATGGATTTAACCACAAGAGACTCTCACGGTTCAAACTGGCAGTGCACTTCGACTGACGTGATACCTGGAGGAAAGGGCAAGAGTCTGAGACTTGCTTGAACCAGCAAAATGGTGCTGGGGCCATGCCGTGCCCCTCGGGGCTGTGCCTGAGAGGCCTGCAGGCCCCACTGTCTTCGGCCTGGAACGCTCCCCGGAAGGCCCTGTGGGGGTCCTGCTAATGCGGGTCGGCCCCAATGGGGGGTGCACCGTCTCGAACCATCTGGCACACTCAGGCATCCGGACAAGCCCAGCTGAGTTAAGCCACAGAAAGCAAGGCCTTTCTGTTTTCATACACTAAGCTTTGGGGTGCCCTGAGGTGCGACCACAGAGGACAGGAACACGCCTCCTCCCCGCCACCCCCCCGACCCCGTGGGACAGAGTCACCACAGCCACCTCTGCTTCAGGGCGTCCTTCTGGTCCGTGGGTCCAGTAGCTAGCACTCCGCTGCACGACAAACGTATTTACCTCCACACCACTTTGAAGTTTTCTATGCAGTTTTTGTACATATTGGATTAGATTTACTCATTTTGAATTTCCTGAATACACAAATTATGTCATTTGCAAATAACTAGCATTTTATTTCTCACTTTCTAATTCCTGTTGTTCAAACCGACTGGCTCGGGTCTCCAGCACCACGTCGACAGGAGTGACAAGGGCAGACGCGTCACGCGGGTGCCAGTTCCAGAGGGGAAGTGCTCAATGTTTTACCGCCATGTCTGCTGTTCAGGCTAAGATTTTTCTTTGCTTTCCTTTGGGCTAGATATCTTTTATCCAATTACGCACATTCCCTGTCATTTCCCGTTTGCTAAAATCGACTCGGAGATCCCGGAGGTGGAGAAAGAACCTGAACTTCCATTCCAAATGATAAGCACATGTTCTGAGGTCAGAGCTAGACAAGCTGGGGGACCTGCGGAGTCCCCAGCTGCCAAGAGTTGTTTGTCACACCTTCCTTCCCCCATTATCGGGGATCTGCATCTTTTCTGTCTGTTTCGAATTTCCTCATGGTTGCAAAATGGCTGTTGCAGTTGTGGCCATCACATCGACATTCCATCTAGCTGGATTAACCACTTTATTATTATTTTTCTTTGGAAATTCATAAGCTGGTTCAAAAATTTTTATTGAAATGAGAAAAGCTGAGAATAGCCAAGCCAATCTTCAGAAACGTAACACACCTGGAGGTCTTACACTGCTAGACACTAAAACATGCTCTAAAGCTACAGTAATGCAAACAGTATAGTACTGGCACAAAGCACACACAGAAGAGGCCAGGGAGTCAGGGAGCTGACTCGCCCCTACACAGGCAATGCATTTTTGTTAAAAGGGGGGAGAGTGTGATCTTTTCAATGAATGGTGCTGGGTCACGTGGACGCCCACACGGCGGGACAAGACCACGTGGACCTTTTTGATGGAAGTGACACTGGTTGATAATATTGTATCGGTTTCGGGTGTGCGACTCTATCATACGCCACCTGTCCAGACAGCTTTCCTGGGGGGCCCGCCCCACAGCCTCTGCCCCATCCTGGCCGCCCCGCTGCTGGGCACTGGGAAATAGTTCTATAGCAGGTGTGTTTCTGCTTCGGCAGAGAGGGATGTGTGATGCACAGGAGGTGAAGAAGGCAGGCTGGGAGCCCAGTGGTGGTGCCTGGAGCGAGCTCCCGACTGTGTGGGGCGCAGAGCATGTCCCTCCGCGTCCCCCTCCTCCCCCCTCCCTGTGCTTCCAGCTCAGCGTGGACCACCCCACGGTGAGGAGCCTGGGGGTGGCGTGTTACTGCCAACCTGGACCACCCTCTGTGCTCCTGGCTGGACTGGCATTTGCCCTGGGGCGCCCAGTGCCTGGTGCCGCACCCGCATGATCTGAGGCTCCGCAGGACTGGGGGAGGGGGTATGGACCGCGTGACTGTGTGTGCCCCCCTGCTCTGAGCATGCGCTGTGGTGACGGGTGGGGGGTCGTGCCCCCTCCCCGCCCTCCATCACGTTGTTGAGGGCAGAGGGCAGGAGAGCGCTCGGGGACTCCTGGCCCAGGCTGCCGTGGTAGAGCCCTAATTTCTTTACCAAAGTCCTTTTTGGGTCTTGTTTTGTTTTCTTTTGTCCTAAACACTGTAATTCAGCCGGCCACCTCTCCACTGATGACTGCCCCACTAGAGTAATGGCCATCTTTTGCTTAACAGAAGGACATTTTTGTCTGCGAGATCCCCTCTCAGATGGCTCTAATTAGGTGGAGATGACAAGGTTCTATGTTTGAGAAAAGGCAGACCAGGGCAGCGATGGGGGGCGAACCCGCACTAGAAGGACACCCTCCTGGTGACCAGGCGGCCAGCAGGACGGGACCCCGAGTCTGTGGGCGTTTGTCCTTCTTTTTCCTGGGTCACTATTGCAGCGATGAGGACTCTGTGTCCAGAGAAGCAAGACTCGCCCAAACCTTGTCCCCCGGAAGTAAGCACTGTCCAAGCTGCGTACGCCCCATCCAGAGGTTGCTCGGGGCCTCTGTCCACAGAGAGTGGACAGAAATCTTCGTACGAGACAGAGACCAATGGTCTTAGAATGCACTATGTGTTCGATTCTGTATCGCTCACGTTTCACCAGAGCGAGGCTCAGAATGAAGAGGAAGGAAATGTGGGAGTTAGGATGCATTTTTTCCATACGTGATAGTAGTTCTTAAAAACTCTCAAGTTCAAAAAACTAAACCAGAAGTCTGGGTTAGAGTCTATTTTCATTTTAAAACATTTAAATGTTTCCTCATGTCATAACTTCTTAAAAAGCTATTGACTTCCCCACGGGGTCTGCACGTGCATTTCTGCCCCCGCCTCAGCTCCTGCGGGCTGTGCATTTCGGACCGAAGCCACTGTTTTCTGGGTCCACAATCCCACTGCATCTCGTCGTAGTCTCGTCTGTGTTCGGGTGGATTCGGCGTGCTTTTATGCCCCTTTGGGTTTATGCCATTCTTTGGGTTTTTTAATTTCTTGATTCAACTACTGTGTGGCTGCATTTTTGACAGCGAGTGTGTATGTTTTCCCAGCAGGGCTGCGGAGGGCAGACCTCAGCAGGCTGTCTTCTCTGCCCTGGGCTGCCCTGGCCTCAGTGGGGCTTTCGACTCCTGCCCCAGGTGCACCCTCTAGCTGCCCGGGTGAGGGCCTGGGAGCCCACCTGACCCCTGTCTTTCTCCCATGCCCACTTCTGCGTCTGTCGAAAATTCTGTTGGCTCCTTTCAAAATGCAGACCCAGACACAGATTTCTCCCACTTTCCCGCCTGGTTCTGGCACCTTCGCTTTTCTGTCTGCTTACTGCAGATGCTTCCAACACTAAGTCTTTCTGCCTCACCCCTCGCCACTCAGAATCCATCTCAGCAAAGCAGCTGGGCCCTCACCATGGCTCCCCCTTCCTGCTGCCCGGGGGCCTCACCTCTCAGACCTGTCCCCTCTGCTCCGTCCTCCCCTCACCACCCCAGACCTGCTCCACCTGTGCCAGCCTGGAAGGCTCCACCCCTCACATGCCCACTCCAATGTCAGCACCCAGGGCCCATATTCAGTTTGCACACAGGCGCGACACTCCGGCTTAGTCTGGCTTGTGTCGTCCTGACTCCTCCCTCATCTATAGCAACACTCTCATCTGGACGATTCTACAGGTTCGGAACCACACCACACCCCGAAACCTGCCCTACTTCAGCGTACAGCAACTCCTAGAGTCTGCTTTCCTAGCTCGGTGCCATGCACATTCCAAAGGGCAAGGACGTTCTCCCTTCACTGACTCTTTGATGGCTTTTCCCTGAAACGCAGAGCAAGAGCCTCCTAACTCTCCCCAGGCGGCTCTGCCCCAGAGCCCAGGGTGTGCACTTGGGAAGTGCACAGTCATCACAGGAAAGCCCGGCGAGGGTCCCCCGGGGGAGAAGGCAGCATGGGCTTGGCCCCCTGGAGGCCACCTGGGAGCCCAGGGCCCCTTCAGGCGGTGCTGGAGGGAGGGGGCCTGCACAAGTGGAGTGGCTGTGGAATGAGGAAGTTCCGGCTGGCTCTCTGATCAGCTTTCATGGGCAAGAGGACAGCGGCCGGGGACACTCAGCCAGTCCTGTGGGGAAACCAGAAAGGCCGGCGGGGCGGGTTTGCGCAGGCACCAGGAATTCCCCGTGTGGTGAGGTCCCTGGCTGGTTCCCCACGCCTCAGGAGAGGCCACCAGGGCGGGTGGGGAGATCTGGATCCGGGCGTGGACAGGAAGTTCTGACTCACCCTGTGCGGGGACAAAGCCTGCAGGAGCAGGGACCCTTGGCTCTCCCCAGCCCACCTGTTCCTGGAGGGTGGCCCTTCCTAGGTAGGCCACTCCCTCCGGGCCTCCCAGCCAAACTAGGACATTGGTCACCCGGGGCTGGTGCATGCTTCCTTCCCCCTTCAGTCCAAGGACACACTCTTTCTGAAAATAAATCTCTTCACACGTAACAAGGAGTCACTAACCAGTTCTGAGGGAGCCTATCAGGACTTTTTAGCAATGTGTCCCTAGAGAAAGCCTCTGTCAGCACAAACGTTCAGGAATGGAGTTGTACGTGGTCAGCTGTTTTTTTCAAATCTGCCCCACGGGTCACTTCGTTTTACCCCCCAGAACCCGCCTCTGAGTCCCCACCTGCCCAGCTGCTGCAGCTGCTTAAAATGAAGGAAGCAGGTTCCAGGTTTCCAGGGGCCCAAGGTCTCTGGCAGCTCGGAGGAGAAGCCGCCAGCCCTATCCTGGGGCCACCTGCGCTCAGCTCCTGCCCTGGAGGCCACAGCCATCATCCACAGGTGCTGGGCCTGCGCCTTGCTGCCATTGATGAAGGCACCCCCTTAAGTTACGAAGCAAGTCCGTGTCACTTATTCCCTGGAAAGTCCCTTCTGCTATCAGAAGAGTGACTCTCGGTGAGGCCCTGTGTCTGGTATGTAACGAGCCCACATCACCACTGTCGTGACACCATTCGCTTGGCACTGCCATCTGCCTGGCATGGATGTCGCTGGACTTCTCACAGATGCTGGTCTTCTGTCCTGCACCAGCTCCTCCTCAGCTTTGGAGCCAGGCCCTGTGTGCCCCCGAGTGAGCGGACGAGGCAGGGGTTCCTGGGCCCTGGGCTGTTTACATGGTTCGTCTGTATTGCAGTGTAGAACATCTGAGTTATCGGGGCTAACAGCTCCGTCCTCTCGCCTACTCTCCTCTGATTGACTTAAAGAGCACGGCTTTGGGGTCAGCCCTGGCTGTGGTCCCTGCTCCCGGGCCTGTGAAATGCACAACTGAGGCCAAGTCCTCCGCCTGTCTGAGCCCTGATGTCCACCCTGACCCCATCCCTACCTTGGTCTCCCATCTCTCCCGTTCCCACGTCTTGACCCAGAAGCCCAGACCCATGGACAAGGACGATCCAGGAGAGTCTCCCAGCCTGTCAGCAGGGTGCCCACGCAGGCCTACATCTCCCCTCTGTCCCCACTGGGTGGGAGGGACATGGGGAAGATTCACCAGCCGCTGGGTGGGGGCCCAGGGCTTGCCTGCTGCTTCTGTCCCTGGAGCTGGGCCACAGATGCCCGGGAAAGGGGCGGGCATCTTTGTCCCAGAAGGGAAGGACCATCAGAATGAGGTTCTGCATGCGCTGCCAGGGCAGTGGAAAGGGGAGGCCGAGGCCTGGGAGGGGAGGTAAATGCTGGAGCTCAGCTGGGGTGGGGGTGGGCTGGGCTAGTCCTACGGCCAGCTCCATGACCGCTGCGTGTCCTGGGCTGCGGCAGCAGGGCAGCAGAGAGAATCTCAGTGAGATTCCAGTTCTCCGTGTTTCAGGTGAGCCTGTGCACAGCCTTCTGTGTGCACACTTAGTGCGTGGCCCTAATGGAGGGTCGTGGGCTCTGCTCTGATCCCCCACTTCAAAAGCTGCACACACATCGCTAAAATCACTTATGCTTCTTTCAAACTGTGATGGGGCAGAGTTAAACGTATCGGTATGATTAATTAGGGGCTAGATCACTGTTTCTAAGGGCGGGCGTGTGTCACCACGCGTGAGGAACAGCTTTAGGCGGCAAGCACGTGAACGCTTCCATTTCGGTCATCGCGTAGTTCAGTGTTTATTAGGAAGGAATGCTGCAGATCTGTGACTCGGGGGTCACTCTCGCTTAACAAAGAGGTCATACTATGTTTTTAAGTTAAAAAAGGAGTTTATTTAAGGAAAAATATAAGGTAATGATGCTGTATGTGGTTTTTAAAATGGCTAAAATTATGGGGGAAAACTCTGAACTTGAAAATTGAAAATCATGAGTAAAATATATTCCCTACCTTGCTATTATTGTTTTGGGTGTTTTGGAAGATCACATATCCTATTTTAAATTAGAGTAGTGAATATATTTAGGTTTTTCAAAGTAATTAACCTATATTTTTGAAATAATGCACAGTGAGTTGTGTGTGTGGGTGTGTGTGCCTGTGTCTGTGCATGTGTGTACATATGCGCGCGAGCATGTATGTGTGCATGTGTGTATACGCGTGGAAGTGTGTGTGTGTACACACACGTGGGTGTGTTTGTGCATGTGCGTGTGCGTGTGTGGCAGGCAGACCACGGAAGACTGTTTACCCCTCCCCACCCCACACCTGCACCCTCAGCATCCTGGCTTCCGTTCATTTACTCTGGGGTTCGGCCCCTTACCGGTTGTGGGGTCACTCTCTAATTCCATGTTACTTTTGGGGGCCTGGTAGACTGAGAGGCATTTTATTTTATTTTAACCAGTCTCAGTAGTCCTGGACAGCATGCCGATGGAGTGACTTTCACATTCTTGAGCTAATTTTTGCTTTTTATCTCCATTTTCAAGTACGTGTTTCCAGGAAGCTACATGCTTGGTTAAGTTCTTGTGCATTTGACATGAGTCTTCTTGCTTTTAATTATCTTTTCGAATCAAAGGACAAGAATATTATTTAAATACACAGTTGTCTTCATGCAGGAATCCCAACTCAACCAGCTTGCGGGTTGAGGATCGCGTTTTCTGCCCCTCGAGGCTCCGTGTGCTGCTCCCTTTGGGGCAGGCTGGGCCGTGGGACCTGAGACACCCTGAACTCACATTCTGTGCTCACAGCTTTTTCTCCTGAGGGCTCCCAGTGCCTTGGCCATGCCCCAGCTCGGGGACTGTCACAACAATGGGGAAGGCGTATCTGTATTGCTATTCCAACACCCTTACCCAGCGCCCTAATCTCAATATCCACAGGACAAAGTCAGACTTAGTATTTTAACAGGCCTGAGAAGTAGCTTTTCAATGTGCTCATGTTCTTAAGAAACACATTTAAATCCAAAGCATGGGGTTTAAACAGACATCCATGAATTTCTGTCTGTGGGTGACCAGAGCCGGGTCCTGGGAGCCCCTTGACTGGGGTTTCCTCCCTCTGAAGGTCAGGGCAAGGTCCCTGAGTGTCGGGGCCCTGGCATCCTTGATTGTAAGGTTCTGGGACTGCGGGTCCCTGGGTAGGAGCTCTGAAGGCATTGGGTGGTGCTTTCAGCTACAGGAGACAGAAACTCTGACTCAAACAGGCTTTGAAAGAAAAAGGAAATGTGTTACCTCCCACCAGGAAGCGGGAAGCTCAGGCTGGCTGCTGGGCAGGGCTGAACCAGGGCAGGAACAAGGTCTGGTGGCTGGTCCCCTGGTGGCAGATGCTGTGGGCAGCGCCCTCCCTCACCCCCGCTGCAGGGTGGGGCTCGCTGCAGCCACCCCAGGAGTGGAGGGCCCCTGCGGGTGTGACTGATGGCTGTCCCCACCAATGGGCCTATACTGTTACCCCTCGGGGATCGTGGTCTCAACCCTGGGCGGGGCCTGGAGGCAGCACTGACCACAGCATTTGGGTGTTTCTCAGGCACACAGGCTGGGAGGAAGTCCGAGGCGGGGTGGGCCCCGGGGGGAGGGGCACAAACGAGTCTGCTTCTGCCTGCTGGGACAGCGCCCCTGGGTGGAGCTGTGGACGCACTGCTCACTCTGCCCTGTCCGGCTCTGCTGTGCAGGCTGAACGGAGACGGGAGCGTCAGCCCCACTGACCAGCTAGCGCATCTCGTCCCCCAGGCTTTGATAAAGTTCTAGTGGGGCTTCCTGCTGTCCCCCGACCTCCAGGCCTGGGGGTTGCCTGTCAGAGCTCCAGCTCTGCAAAGCAGGGTCCACGAAATCCTGCCAGCCCCCACCCCACTTAGGCCTGGACCACAGGCTGGGGGCCTGCGGGGAGCAGAGGGGCAGCCCTGGGGGAGGGCACCGGGTGGCCAGGGGACAGCCGGACCTTGTAGCAGAAAGCAGGGCTCCTGTGCACACAGCCTGCTCCTGAGCTTGAGGACTCCAGTTGCCTGGTTGTGACAATGAGGCCAGATGACGTCACATTCCCAGTGCACAGCTGAGTTCTCTCCCACCTGCTCTCACTTGTGACATGGGTGGTGTGTCATTCCGTTACCGAGTGCTCCTGTAGGCGGGGACAGGACGGTCCCAGCTGCCTGCACACTGCCAGACCCTGCCACGTGACATTTGCGCAGGACGATCCCCATCAGTGCCTAAGACCTGGGTGTCCCCACACACCTGCCTGTCTCCCACCTGGGCTCTCACCCACCCACTTCCGCTGTGTGTCTCTCAGCAGCCAGCCAAGCCCAGGCCTGTGTGCGTCACACTCCCCGGGGACCTGACCGGACAGTTAGTGACGGTCTCTCCTCCAGACCCCGGAGGGGTGGGTCTCTGGATGCAGACCGCCTGGGTTCCGTGTTAGCCCTCGGCCAGTGCATGGACTGGCTCTGCATCCTGGGGAGCTCGTCACCGCCCCAACATCTCCGTTTTGTGCTTGGAGGAGAGGGAGACAGCCGTTGTCTTAGGGTGTGCAGAGCATCTGAAGTGACGGCTCGGGACACTGCAAGTACCCACCTTGGTCCCGGTGACAGGCAGGGTCCTGGCAACCCAAGTCAAGAATCACGTGGGAAGGGCAGTGGGCGTCTGAGGCGCTGTTGCCCCCACCTGCTGGAAACTCATGTTTGTCTTCAAAGTCCTAAAAAACCAGAAAAACAGGACAGCGCACCCCTTAGCCCGAGTGAGACCCCTCCCAGACGGGCTGGACCCCCTGGGGGAACACTGCGGTGGAGAGGCCCCCCACCGTGGGCACCAGTCCCGGCACCGACATGACCCAGCCCCTTGAGTGTGCCCATCACACAGACGCCGCCCCAGGACACAGAGTGGAAGACGGTGGGCAAGGATGGACCCCCAAGGAGCCCACCCAGAGGGGAGGATGGAGCCGTTGGAACGACCCGTTCCCTCTGCCGCCGCACAGGAAGTTGCGCACCAACGTGATCATACATGGACCGGGTTTGGACTTCTGCGTGCTACTGTGTGCATCGCAATACCCTGAGTGTTCAAAACCCATTCACTCCCAACAAGCAAGCAGCCTTTCCCAGCCCCCGCCGCCCCCAGAGAAGACAAAGGTGGAGAGGGACATGCTTGGCCCTGTGGGTTTGTGGGACCGGCGAGGACCCTGAAGATTCCGGCGCATGAGCAGATCCGATGGGGCCCAAGGGTGGGGGGGGGTCGCTTTCTCACGACACAGAACAGAGCGTTCAGAGGCTCCTGTGAAGAGCACTTCACGTGGAACAAAACCACCTCTCCTCACGGCTCCCCGTCTCCAGTGAGTGCGGCCCAGCGAGCAAAACAAACAATGGAGAAGTGGGAAAAGACTCCAAAACAAAAGTCCCGGCCCACATTCCATCGAGGCCGCAATCTGCACCAGCCAGACATCCTTCCTGTAGTTTTGGGGCCGAGCTGGAGACAAAGGGAGCAGGCGGATTAACTCAGAGAAGCGGGACCCCATCGTACAAGTGACCCTGCCGCCTTTTCTTCCTCGACAATGCATCTCGGCCGGTCCTCTACATAGTGAGTCAACCAGCCCCGTTCTTTTCCTCGCTGCCTCGCACGGCTCCACTGTGGCTTAGTAACCACACCCTGTGGAGACAGCTGTTTTTTTCCAACTTTTACTATTATAAAAAATGCTACAGTGAATATCCCTGTCCATAAATTGTCATGAACCACAGTGACTATTTCTTTGGGCGCGTTCCTGGGCGAACTGCGTGCTGCCCCAGCTCACCACACAGAGGGGCTGCGGGACCGCAGGCTCCCAGGACACAGGCGGCTTCAGGTGGCTGGTCTGGGCAGCTACGCAGGGGCCGTGGCTCCTGTTCCCCGAGGGGCTGGTGCCACTGCAGTGCCCGAGAGGAGGGAGGAGGTGGGTCCATGAAGCACGGATGTCACTGTGGCGAATGGAAATGGAAGGACAGATGCTGTTTCTCTCCTGTGTTTTCAGCAGTTCCTCGAAGCCTGGCACTTGGACCATTAGAAAATCTGGGGTGCCTGGGTGTGGGTCAGACCTGCCACCAGTGGGTCTGGTGCAGCCCAGAAGGCCCATGTTCAGTGATTCCTCCGGGAAGGTCAGACAATGTGGGTCAGACGCCATGGGAACAGCTTCCTCATATATGTATACTTCCTGTGGCCGTCTTGTCTGGTGTTTCTATCTGTGGATTTTCCTTGTTTAGATTTAATTTTCTCTCTTTTATTGAAATAATTGAGTTCTCTCTGTCTTCGCTTTTCCTCCAGAGGTGAGAATGCACCCCTTTTCTACCTATCCTTGGAGAGTGTCCTCTAAAGCTTTCATAGGCCTGCTCTGCTGGAAGACCCAGAGCGGCCCACATCCCTGCCTCCCTCCGAAAAGCATGGGACGAGGCTTAATCGTTGGCTCCCGGACCTCCCTGCCTCTTGGCCGGTCTGGCTTCCCGCGGTGGGGGCAGCTTCACTGGGTGCACACAAGCCACCTCTCAGTCAGAAAGGCTCCTGCTGGGAGTGACTTCACTGTCCATGTTCATCGTTTGCCTCTATTGTCACCGTCTGCCACCTCCATCGTCCCTCCGGTTCTCATTCTCTTCTTACCACGCGGGATTCTGCTACGGCCATCTCCTGGTGGCTGCGGGCAGCGCTCGTTCCACCTGCATCTGGACACGTCTTCCTGGCCGTGGGACAGGAGTCTGCTTCGCCTGCTTTCATGAGAAATCTGGGTCTGTCCAGTTCTCAGCAAAAGGGATGTTTTTGGTGGGAGTATGTCTGTTCTCTCTGGTTGCTTTGAAAATTTTCTCCTGGATGTTACTGAGTCTTGCCTTGTTGTGTCGTGAAGTAATAGAATATAGATCTGGCCCCCACCTCCATTCCCGGGTTTTGGGCACAGAGCTGTTAAAACCCTATAAAGTCCTAAATGACAAGAGCACCGGCGACACTTTTGATCTAATGTCTGGTCTTTGACACCATTCCTGACCCAGGACTCCTGAATCCCTCGGACTTCCCTGGGGGAGAGACATGTCTTTCGTCCTCATGAGGGGACTCTGGGTGGGCTCCTGAGGGGTGCTGGGTGGGGGCCGGTCACCAAAGACACCAAACCATTGTTAGAAGCTTGACATTATTAGCACCTCCCCTCACTTCTCCAGAGAGTGGGGAAGGGCTAGAAATGACCCATCAGGCCTACCTGAGGGGACCCCCAAAGCACAGGGCCTGGAAGGTATCCAGGCTGGTGACAGGGTCCCCGTGGGGAGTTGATGCTCCCCAAGTCCACAGGGAGAGCAGCTCTGTGGACCTCGCCCTGTGCACCCCCTACCTGGGGCTGCTCCTCAGTGGACCCCTGCACAGCCAATCAGTGATCTAGTGCGTGGCTTCCCTGAGTCCTGGGAGCTGCTTGAGCAAATGAATCCAACCTGATCTGTAGTCAGGTAGGAGGCTCCTGTGATTGGTGTCTGAAGTGGTGTGTGGTGGTTGGGGGGGTCTTGTGGGACTGAGCCCTTAACACGGGGTCGGAGGCCGCCTCCAGATAGAGGGCGTCAGGACCTAGTTGGAGGGTGCATGCCCAGCTGCTGCTGCAGACCTGCTTGGTGGAGACCCCCCACAGCCGGGGTCGGAAGGGTGAGTGCAGTTATCCTGCGAGAGAAAAGGAGGGGCAAGCTTCTCCCTTTTAATTTGTCCGGCTTGGAATTTGACATTTCTCCTCAGTCCAAACACCCTAGCTTTAATTTTGGAATGTCGTCAGCCATTAACGCTCATTCCCCCTCTTCCATTGGAATGCGTGAGGTACATACAGCGGACCCTCTTGGTCTCTGTTCTGTGTCTCTCAGCTTTTCTTTTTTATTTTCTCTCTTCCTCTGGGCTGTACTCCTGGCAGTTTTCTCAGACCTACCTTCTGGTTCACTAATGACTTTCACCTAACCTGCTATTTTCTACCTCCATTGGTGGTGTGGGCTCCTGCTGTGTTCCCCACTTCTAGACAGTTCAGAGATTCCATCGGGCTCTTTGCCAGCTGCAGCACCAGAACTTTGTCGTGGGTACTGAACTTGGACTTGGGAGCCGTGGAATCGGCCAGCTCTCTGGGCAGGGCTGTCTGCGCACAGATGACTGTCAGGCAGAGGATGAAGGAGGTTTTCTCGGAAAGAAAGCACGTTTGGGGTGGAGGAACATGGTGAGAAGTGGGGGTGTCTCTGAGGGCTCCTCTCCAGCCTTGTGACATGCTAAGTTTCTGCTGCATTCCCTTGGGATTAAGGGAGAAGACGTGCGTGGTCCATGGTGTTCGCTTTTCCCGCTGCACAGGGCAGAAGACCAAGTGGCTGTAACTGAGGATCCAGCAAATATTAAAGCTGAAGATGAACAAACAGGCACATGTACCCCCGGTTGGCGTTTCTAGGTGAACCTTCCAGATCACAGGTACCTGCTCCACGAAGTCGTTGCAGTTACCAGGCTGACAGGTCGCTGACACGGTCAATCTGACGTCACCCCCACCATGTGGCACATGTTCCCCTGATGATGCTGGAATAGTCGCATGGCCCCCAGCAACACAGGGGTGCATGCGAAATGCAAGCTTAGCCCTGTGGCCGGGTCCCCGCCGTCTGTCCCCATGGCCAATGGAGGAGGAATGGCTCGCGGAGGCCATCTCTGTCACCTCTCCTAAAACGGACTTTCTTTATGGTGTCTGGTGTTTCAGAGAAGTCTGCTTAGTCTCAGTACCTTCCTGTCATCCCAGGCACCTGTTGTTGCTGGCTTGGCAGGTCCCCTGGTCCCAGCTATCTCAGAAAAGACAAAAGAAAGGAAACCAAGAAATACTTTGAAAGAAAACCAAAGAGAAGGGAGAAAAAGGAAAGAGGGAGAGAGAAGTGTGGTTGTTTTTATGCAGGTTTCGCTGGCCTGTGCTCTAATTTTCAAGCCAGGTTTCCTAAGAGCTGTGATTCCAGGGCTGTCACCCTGCTGCTTTACATGTAAACGACACACAGGCTGGAGAGGCAACTGGGTCACCTTGTCCTTTCTCACTCCTCCGTGCAGCTGCAGCCGCCTCGGCCTCCAGGCATCTGTCCCCACGGAGAGAAGCCGGGAGCTGGTTGGTTCCTCTTCTTTGTAGAGACTGTTTCGTATGCCCAGCTGGCTGGTGTATTTAAGAATAGCTTCTCTTTCCCGGACTAATTTGTACCCCACATTTCACATGTTTTATTAATATCCATTTGTCCTCCCCCTCTTCCTCTCCTGCCTCCCTCTCCCTTTCTCCTTTTCCATTCGACGAGGGCACATCACAGGTCCATGGCCAGACTGTTCCCACTTGTCACTCATCTCTGAGTGGGGTTGGGGGCTGTCTTCCAGCCTAGTTCCCCACCAAGAGCATGATGCACAGGTGGGGGGACACAGGAGGCTCGGGCCTCGGTCCGGCAGCGCTTCCTCTGGCTCTTTCTCCTGGAAACGCCTCTCCTGAGCCAGGGCTCCTGGGGGCTCGGCACGTGTGGGTCTGCCCCAGGGGGTTCAGGGGGGTCACGAGGAAAACACCCCTACCAGGGACACTTGCGGGGATGGGGCTCCAGGTCGGAGCCACCAGATCGAACGCTGACAGCAGGAGCTGGACGCGTCCCCTGCATGGCCGTCAGCACACAGGACACTCTGAGCTGCTTCCTGGAACGCGGACGTGGTTTTCTGAAACTCTCCGTGCAGACACGCTCGACCAAGACAGCCCTGGGCCATTGCCTCTGCTCTCTCTGTCCAGGTGGGGCAGACTTTTTTTTAAAGATTTTCAAATTACTGATTCTCAGGTGTTTGTGCTTTTACTGGGTATGGGTTAGTTTCCATCGGAACCCCCTGCACATGGAGGGGTGCATTCTTGAGGACCCCAAACTCAAAGGTGCCAGTGTGGGCTTTGCTGACCATCACGTACAGCGTCACAGGTGCTCCCAAAGCAGCCAGAGCCAGGGTCCGATCCAGCGCCTGTGTCTGGAGCTGCCTAGTCGGCTCTTGACCTGCCAGGAGGACTGATCTGCCAGCAAGGACTGAGGTTGGTGGGAAAGCCACAAGGAACAGGAGGCGGAGCTGCCCGGCTTTCTCTCCTGCTCAGCAGAGCAGTGACGTGCCTGCTTCTCCCTGCAGGAGGTTGTTAACCAGGAATTCTTCAAACTGCATCGCAGCCGGGGGATTAGATTTACATTTCCAACTCAGGTCGTCAGCACGGCC
>PVJI01004779.1:0-104772 GCA_004026765.1 Micronycteris hirsuta | reverse complement strand
AGGTCTCTTTTGAGAAATCAGCTGACAGTCTTATGGGGATTCCTTTGTAGGTAACTGTCTCCTTTTCTCTGGCTGCTTCTAGGATCCTTTCCTTATTTTTGATCTTGGGTAATGTAATTATGATGTGTCTTGGTGTGTTCCTCTTTGGGTCCAACCTCTTTGGGACTCTCTGAGCTTCCTGGACTTCCCGAAAGTCTATCTCCTTCACCAGCTTTGGGAAATTCTCCATCATTATGTGTTCAAATAAGTTTTCAATTCCTTGGATTTCTTCTTCTCCTTCTGGCAGCCCTATGATCCTTATGTTGGGCCATTTACAGATGTCCTGGAGGTTTCTGAGCCCCTCCTCCATTTTTTGAATTCTTGTTTCTTCATTCTTTTCTGGTTGGATGTTTTTTTTCTTTCTGCTGGTCCACTCTGTTGATTTGAGTCCCAGTTTCCTTCTTATCCCTATTGGTTCCCTGCAGATCTCTCCTCATTTGTTCAAGCAATTTCGATAATTTTTCATCGAATTCTGTGAGCATCCTGATTACTAGGGTTTTAAACTGTGCATCTGATAGGTTGGCTATCTCTTGTTCGTTTAGTTCTGGAGCTTTGATCTGTTCCTTTCTTTGGGCCATTTTTTTTCCCTCGGTGAGCCTGTTACTGTAAGGAGGACGGAGCCTTGGGGTTCACCTGGGCAGGGAAACTCACGCTCGCTGTGTTGTGATGTAGCCTGTGGGGGCAGGACCTGAGAGCACAATGGCACCTGCTCCGCTCTCCGCAGCCACACCGCTTCCTGCAAGCAATTCGAGCCCCTCTGCGCTGGCTCTGGGGGTCGCTCCGGGGTCGGTGGATGGGCTGCACAGCTCCAATCTCCCGCGGGGCTCCCCAGTGAACTCTCCTGTGAGGCTGGTAGTTCCTCCCGCCGCGGACTCCACCCCCATAGGTGCTCTCAATCTGCGCAGATGGGTTGCACACTGCTTTCTCTCCCGGTCCGTCTGCACGAGAATGCGGACCTGCCTGGTCCACCAGTCTTGGCCCCGCTGGGTCCGGATGAGCCGGGCGCTGGCCGCGCTTCGGTCAGGCACTCCCGTCTGGGTGTGCTGCAGCCCCGCGGGAACCGCCCCTCCAACCGCAGTCCTGTGGTCTGCTCACCAGCTCGCTGCGGGGTCGCCGAGAGCTCTCCCTCCGCCCTGGTCCTCCCGGCTCACCAGACTGGATGAATGTATCTTCTTTAATTCCTTGGTTGTCGGACTTCCTCTCAATTCGATTTTCTGTCAGATCTGGCTGTTTCTGGTTGGGTAAATTTCTCGTTTTTTCCTTGTTTGGTTGTGCGAGGAGGCATGGTGCATTCACCTATGCCGCCATCTTGCCGGAAGTCCAGCAAATAGTCTTATGGGCGATCCCTTGCAAGTTCAATCCTGTGTTATTCAAGGGTCAACTGTATATTATTGAAGGTATAAAGTGACCTAAAAGAGTGAGTGTTGTACAGGGCTGGTCGCCTCTCAGGGTGCCGGATGCAGATGCTTCTTTTGGGCTCTCTGGACCACTTCCCCAGCGCCATTGTGATGGCAGTTGTGAGATGGCAGTCCCTCAGGGCTAGCTGCAGGGACTATTTTGGCAGAATGCCTTCTTTGGTTTCTCATGCTTATCTAGGCATAGCTGTGATCAGGAAAATACAGAGTGAATGATTAACATTTAGCTCTCAGTTTTATTCAGCTACCAAACTCCTAGCACATGGTAATAATGCAAGCCCACCACTCTGTGATGTTTTAGCATTCCTGGTGATGGAGTCAACATTCCAATTTATAGAAACATTGGAAGCTTTTAATGTACTGTGATGATAAAGAATGACTAATGAGATAGAATCTCAGTCAATACAATTCCTCTATCCTTTTGTCTCCTGTTGCTGCATTTGGGGCTATAATAAGCATTCCAACAGAGATAGTTTCAATAATGTAGGTTAGTAACCACTCAAGATTTTTAATGCTGGTCAATATATAACATCATTTTCACTTTCCAGAATAATATCCTATACTTGAAGATAGATTTTGGAAAAGTACCAATCCATAGCAAAATGTTTTTTTCTGTTTCCAAAATGCTGTAATCATTTCTTACTTGATGGCTTCTAGGCACAGAGGTGTGAGGTTCAGGGATGAAGGATGTGACTGTGGTCTGAGTAGGTGGGACAGGCAGTGTACAAGCAGTGGATGAATTCTGTAAGATTCTACAGGACCTGGCACTCTCATTTCCTACCATTCTTCTTCCATCCCTTGGTGCCAGCCACACTGGCCTTCTTGCTTATGTTGGACATGCTGGTTATCTACCTTCTGCTGTTCCTTTTGCTTCCAGATGCCTTCATGGCTTGCTTCCTTCTTTTGGGTCTTTCTTGGATGTTACCTTCTCAGTGAGGTGTTCCCTTTCCCTGATTAATGTGCAGTCTGCCTATACCTACCCCCTTCTTTGCTCCTTTTTCTCTTCATAGCATTCATCATTGCCAAACATACTCTATACATTTGACATACTTATTTTGTTTATTGTCCTTCTCTTACTAAAGTATAAGATCCATGAAGGCAGAGATTTTTGTCTCTGTGGCACTTTCCAGGGTGGATTATGTTAGAATGCAGCCTGGAGTAGTGGTGGCCCATAGTAGCTGTTCAGACAATGTTTTTGAATGAATGATGAACGTTTTTTTTTTTTTTTTTAATATATATATGTATGATCACAGAACTGAG
This sequence comes from Micronycteris hirsuta, assembly GCA_004026765.1. Lineage (NCBI taxonomy): Eukaryota > Metazoa > Chordata > Mammalia > Chiroptera > Phyllostomidae > Micronycteris > Micronycteris hirsuta. The sequence goes on along the minus strand of PVJI01004779.1, from coordinate 102,058 downwards.
AAACTGGCTTCATTTGTTTTGCTGTTACTTTTTTTCAATTGTATTTAAACAAGAACCTGAAAATAAAAATATTTAAGATGTGCTTCCTGTCAAGTATTTAAGGGGAAAAAATATCATCACGGAGGCCTGTACTTGACTTTCACGGAAGCCAGCATAGCGAGGTAGTTGTGATGGAGAGCTGAAGTGCAGAGGGGCAGAGGGTACTGGGATCTGGGAATCAGGATGCTCATTGCCACCCTTGCTTAGGGGGCTGGTTGCATGACCCCAGTTAGTTTTTCATGTGTATCAGACTGTTTATGGGACTCCTGTTGTTTCTGTGATTTATTGCCTAGGAAGAACAGATTAGAAAATGGAGAACATAGTCTAGTGAAAAAATGAGGGGGACTTGTATTTAGTGATTTTTTTTTAAGTTGTGTTATTGTCATTTCAGTTTTAGAGCTTATACATTTAAAAAAACACAAAAGCTAGACTGATAGTAGTGCTGAAAATGGAAATGCTCTATTTCCTTTCAAAAATTATATTTTTTACTCTACAAGCTTTTTGGATCAATGACTCTGAGCTTTATTCTATTAGAATTATTTATGATATATTTGGAGTTCATAAAAGGTATTCAAGAATGAAATATAGTTTTTTCCCCCCTTAGGATTTGAACAGTAGTGCATTTTTAAGGTTTCATAATTAAATAAATAATTTTCTAGAGCATCACTTAAGAAAGGGAATGATAATAAACTCTGTAAATGAAACTATGTAATATTTAATAATACTATTTTAATGATCATATTTTCAGTCTGCCACATTCAAAGAAAATAATAGTTCTGATAAATTACATATTTTCAAATGTAGCTCTCTTACTGCTTTCATAAGGAAACTCTAGACATGAGAACATGTTTAATGGACATCACTGCCAGAAGCTTGAGCTAATATTCAGAACCTTTCAAACAACTTTAAAATATGTGACTATCTATTCTCATGGACAGAATGGACCAAGGATTGGAACATCTAGATCTGCTCCCAGGTAGACATTAGGTTTATACAACAGTGTTATGAAAACCAGATTCTTTTCTTGTGAAATGTTGATCTGTACTTGGACTTATTAGCTCTGAATTTGATGCTTTCACTCCACATACCTCTCCTTACTCCAAATCCATTAACAGTGACACTGAATATGGTCATTGGAGATATTCTTGAATGTGTTTGGTAATATGGGACTCACTACCTTTTAAGATATTCAGCACACCTTCAGTGACAGCTGTATTTGAAAGCTTCTACCTTCTACCTTCATGCAACAGTATTTGAAAGCTCTTCCTATGCTCATAATAAATCTACCTGCTTTTGACCTTTCCTAAGGAATAAGAAAAACTTAAGCCTCCCTTCTACTTTAGTTTTTTCTAGATATGATAATAATTATTATTGTCTATCATTATTTCAAGTTAATTACTCCTGGCCTTTTACTCCTTTTGCTTCTTTTCCTCATGCATAGTTCTGAGCCTGCTAATACCATCTTGGTCGCTCTCCATGAAACCTGCTGCAGTTGGAGGAGGTCTCGTTTTTGGTGTGTCACCCTCACTTAGTTCATAAACCAGGTCCTACTCACCGGCCTGGAGTGGGTAGAGTGGCCATTCTCCTTCCCTTTGGAAAGCGCCTCTATCTATAGGTAGCTATGATGGCGTTACTCCTTTGGCAGCAGTATGATTGTCATCACGCTGTTGACAATGGTGAACCTAGTTCACTAAAATCTGTTTTGTTTTCTTTGTTCTGCTTGTATACCAGTGAATCTACACCATGATCATCCTATCCTTGTGATGCTTTTTGTTTTTATTTCTCTGTTTTTGTTTTGTTGTTTAGTCTTTAATATTCATTTTCATTAAATGTGCTAGAGAAAAACTTTGGTACCAGTGCTTTGTTTTAGGGATATTATTCCTCCTATCTTATTAATCTCTCTTTTCAGCTTTTTGTCACTGACATCCTGGTTCTGAGGGCTTAATAAAAATATTGACCAGGGGGAGGCCGAAGATAGTGCCAGTGGGGTATTGTATATCCCAGTGTATCTCCAGAACTGTACTGCTCTGTATGGTAATTATGATGACTGTTTACATTTAAACTTTAGTTAAAATAAAATGATACTAATTTTTTTTTTTGTTTTTTATTTTTAGAGAGAGGGGAAGGGAGGGAGACAGAGAGGGAGAGAAATAGCAATGTATGGTTGCCCCTCACATGGCCCTCACTGGGGACCTGGCCTGCAACCCAGGCATGTGCCCCAACTGGGAATCGAACCAGGACTCTTTGGTTCCCAGCCCATGCTCAATCCACTGAGCTACACCAGCCAGGGCTAAATTTTTTTTTAATATTTGGAAATTTGTTCAGAATTTTATTCTTTTTTAAATTTAAAATTTTTTTATTGTTGTTCAAGTACAGTCGTCTCCATTTTTACACCACCACGCCCCCCACCCCACCCATCCCCGCCTCCCACCCTTGAACCTACCTAGCCCTTTGGTTTTGTCCATGTGTCCTTTATACATGTTCCTTGACAACCCTTCTGCTATTTTCCCCTATTATCCCTCTCCCCGCTCTCCTTTGGTTACTGTCAGTTTCCTCTTCATTTCATTGTCTCAGGTTCTATTTTGCTTGCTTGTTTGTTTTGTTGATTAGGTTTCACTTATAGGTGAGATCATATGGTATTTGTCTTTTACTGCCTGGCTTATTTCACTTAGCATAATGCTCTCCAGTTCCATTCATGCTGTTGTGAAGGGTAAGAGCTCCTCCTTTCTTTCTGCTGCATAGTATTCCATTGTGTACAAGTACCATAGCTTTTTATCCACTCATATATTGATGGGCACTTAGATTGCTTCCAGTACTTGGCTATTGTAAGTTGTACTGCTATGAACATTGGAGTGCTTAGGTTCTTTTTAATTGATGTTTCACGATTCTTAGGGTATAATCCCAGCAGTAGTATTTCTGGGTCAAAAGCAGTTCCATTTTTAGTTTTCTGAGGAAATTCCAGGCTGTTTCCCACAGTGGCTTCACCAGTCTCCATTCCCACCAACAGTGTACTAAGGTTCTCTTTTCTCTACAACCACACCAGCACTTGTTGTTTGTTGCTTTGTTTATGATGGCCATTCTGACCCGTGTGAAGTGGTATCTCTTTGTGGTTTTAATTTGCATCTCTCTTATGGCTAGTGATGCTGAGCATCCTTTCATGTGTCTCTGGGCCCTTTGAATGTCCTCCTATGAAAAGTGTCTGTTCCGGTCCTTTGCCCATTTTTAAAATTGGTTTGTTTGTCTTCTTGGAGTGGAGTTGTGTGAGTTCTTTATATATTTTGGAGACCAAACCCTTGTCTGAGGTATCACTGGCAAATATGTTTTCCCATATGGTTGGTTCTCTTTTCATTTTAATGCTGTTTTCTTTAGCCATGCAGAAGCTATTTATTTTGATGAGGTTCCATTTGTTTATTCTTTCCTTTATGTCCCTTGCTGTAGGGGATGTATCAGTGAAAATATTGCTGTGTGTAATATCTGAGATTTTTCTGCTGATGTTCTCCTCTAGGACTTTTATGGTGTCACAACTTATGTCTAAGTCTTTTATCCACCTTAAATTTATTTTTGTATATGGTGTAAATTGGTGATTGAATTTCACTTTTTTGCATGTAGCTGTCCAGATCTCCCAACACTATTTGTTGAAGAGGCTATTTTTACTCTACTTTATGCTTCTGCCCACTTTGCGTACTATTAATTAACTGTAGAGACTTAGGCTTATTTCTGGGAACTCTTTTCTGTTCTATTGATCTATGTGTCTGTTCTTATGCCAGTACCATACTGTTTTGATTACAGAGGCCTTGTAGTATAGTTTGATGTCAGATATTGTGATCTCTCCTACTTTGTTCTTCTTTCTCAAAATTGCTGTGGCTATTTGGGGTCGTTTATGGTTCCATATAAAGTTTTGAAATGTTTGTTCTAAATCTGTGAAATGTGTCATTGGTATTTTAATAGGGGTTGTGTTGGATCTATAAATTGCTTTCGGTAATATGGACATTTTGATGATGTCAGTTCTTCTAATGCATATTAAAAATTTAGTTCCCAAGCTGCACTAGCCATGAGCAGCTATTAGGCAACAAAAATATAGAACATTTCTATCACTGAAGCAAGTTTTACTGAATGATGTTTCCCTAACTCTGATATTCAACCATTATTAGCACCATGAAACATAAAAAAGAATGCCATGAGTCATTTTTCCATATTTCCTCACACTGATACCTTTAATTATGCTAGAGATTATTAAAGTGACACATTTTACTTGAGAGGATCAGGCAGGTTTTAGTGGAAGGGGTATAATTTAATTACTGTTTTGAAGGATGAATATCATTTGGAGACTAATATTCATTGTGACATTGTTAATTTCTTGGGAAAACTGAGTAATATGGATAGGCATAATTCATTGTTATTGGGGATTAAGGTATGTGAGATTTCGTAGTTAGAGATTTACCTGGGAAAGGTAGTAGGGACATTATTAAGCTGTATAAAATATCTATTTTTATATATTATATACACTAATGTATATTATATACAAATTATATTCAAATGTATGTGAATTATGTATATGTTGCCGTAGTATGAAATATGAACAGGAGGAAAAGAACATTCATTGTGTTCACTCATATATTCAGCAGGTATTTGTGGAGTTCCTACTCTGTCCTGGCACTGACCTATGTAGAGAAGATGTCATCATGGGGTATCTACCCTGTTGGGGCTCAGAGATCAGTGAAGGAGACACAAACAGAAGCAGGTCATTGCAGTTTGCTCTATGCTGTGATTGGGATAGGAATGATGTCCTTAGGACCAAGGCCTCTGGCCTAGGAGGGCAGTATCCTTCGAGTAATTTTAACATTTGTTATGACAAAGACATAATGTTGTTTCCTTCAAAATCACTTAGTTTCATTTCTCCTGCCATGCAAGGCATTGCTATATTTCCATCATCTCAACATGCATTAAATGTTCCTGTGGTAATGTCACATTTACAGAGAAGTGGAGATTCCCATTCTCAACAGTTCCAAATGCATGTGAAATAAATTCTAAATTTTAAAAATATACAGACACTTCTAGCAAAGCCAAGTTGGAGGCATAAGTATATACACTTTGCCTCCTTGCACAACCAAAAGAAGGACAACAACAAATTTAGAACAGAAATTAAGCAGAAGTGCCAGAAAATCGAACTATATGGAGAAGTCTGACAACTAAGGAGTTAAAGAAGAAACATTTATCCAGACTGGTAGGAAGGGCAGAGATGGCAGCCATGGTGGAGAGGACTCATGGCAAGGTGGTAGCTTGCAGAGTGGGTGGTCCCAAATTTTTGTGCGGATAAGCTGGGAAGAACAACTGGGAAGAGAGACAGATTGTGCAACCCAGGGTCCCAGAGTGAGGAAATAAAGCCTCAAGACCTCTGACTCTAAAACCTGTGGGGGTGTGGCGGCAGGTGAAACTCTCAGACTCACAGGAGTGTTCATTGGAGAGACCCACAGGGTCCTGGAACATACACAAACCCACCCGCCAGAAATCAGCACCAGAAGGGCCCAATTTGCTTGTGGGTAGCAGGGGAAGTAACTGAAAGCCAGCCAAGAGCCCAGCAAGCAGCATTGTTCCCTCTCTGGCCCTTCCCCCGCAGACAGTGCCACAATGCAGCAAAGAGGGTTGCCCTGCCTTGGCAAATACCTAAGGCTCTGCCCCTTACAATGTAACAGGTGCACAGAGACAAAAAAAAAAAAAAATGGCCCAAATGAAAGGACAAATCAAAGCTCAAAAAATAGAACTAAGTGATGAAGAGATAGCTATCCTATCAGATGCACAGTTTAAAAACCTGATAATCAGGATACTCACAGAAGTGGTTGAGTATGTTTGCCAAATAGAGGAAATAGTGAAGGCTATGCAAAGTGAAATAAAGAAAAAAGTACAGGAAACAAACTGTGATGGGAAGGAAACCTGGACTCAAATCAATGATTTAGACCAGAAGGAAGAAATAAACATTCAACCAGAATAGAATGAAGGAACAAGAATTCAAAAAAATGAAGACAGGCTTAGGAACTTCTGTGACAACTTTAAATGTTTCAACATCCTAATTATAGGTGTTCCAGAAGGGGAAGAGCAAGAGTAAGAAATCAAAAACTTATTTGAACAAATAATGAAGGAGAACTTCCCCAATCTGGCAAAAGAAATAGACTTCTGGGAAGTCTATGAAGCTCAGAGAGTCCCAAAGAAATTGGACCCAAGGAAGCACACACCAAGGCACATCATAATTACATTACCCAAGATTAAAGATAAGGTGAGAATCTTATAAGCAGCAAGAGGAAAGGAGACAGTTACCTACAAAGGAATTCCCTGGGACCATCAGCTGATTTCTCAAAAGAAACCTTACAGGCAGGAAGGGGCTGGAAAGAAGTATTCCAAGTTATGAAAGGCAAGGACCTACATCCAAGATTACTCCATCCAGCAAATCTAGAATGAAAGGGCAGCTAAAGTGTTTGAAAGATAAGGTCAAGTTAAAGGAGTTCATCATCACCAAGCCCTTACTATAATAAATGTTAAAAGGGCTTATCTAAGAAAAACAAAATCAAAACTATGAACAGTAAAATGACAACAAACTTACAACTATCAACAACTGAACCTAAAAAACACAAACAAACAAAAACAAACTAAGCAAGCAACTAGAACAGGAATAGAAGTACAGAAATGGAGATCACATGGAGGATTATCAGCAGGGAGTGGGGGGGAGGAGAATGGGCAGAAAAGTACAGGGTATAGGAAACATAATTGGTATGTAGAAAATAGACAGGGGAGGTTAAGAATAGTGTGGGAAATGTAGAAGCCAAAGAACTTGTACGTGTGACCTATGGACACGAACTAAGGTGGAGGAATGCTGGTGGGTGGGAGGGTGCAGGGCAGAGGGGAATTGGGGAGAAAATAAATGGGACAACTGTCATAGCATAATCAATAAAATATATTTTAAAAATATAATGAGGTTAAATTAAGATTATATTAGTATCAGAATACTTTTGGTTGGTGTACAGGCAATGTTTTATTATTTGGATGCAGATCCCTGGTGGTAGTAATGAAAAGTGCATTGGTAGAAAAATTAAATAATCGAAAACAAGGCGGATTGGTCCTCAATGCTGAACATGCATCTGAGTCATTTTTTTAAGAATTAAAAGAAATGCAGATCTCTTTACTACTCCTAGAGATTCTGACTCAGTCAGTTTGGGGTTATTTTTGGTGTCTCTGGCTTTTTAAGCATCTGAAGTGATTCTGATGGTCAGTCAGGATTGAAAACCACTGGTTGCATGTATGGAATTTTCTGTGTTCAATCGACTTGTAATGGCTCTCTTTTTTTCACCAGTCAGAGCCTTACATTCTTGCAGAATTGAGCCCTATTGTATTGTTGAACATTTAAAATTAATAAAATGACAGAACTCAAGAAAAACAGGGACATTTAATATACAGTGGCTAATAAAGAACTCTGAAGCCAGGTTTACGGCCTTTGAATCTTGCCTCACCGTTTATCTACTCTTGTGACTTTTGGCAAGTGACTTAACTTTATGAGCCTACGTTTCTTTATCTGAAAAGTGGGCATACTAGCATTTATCTTGTAGGACTTTGTGAGGTTTAAACAAGTTAATATACATGCCTTACTTCATTGATTCTAAGATGTACATGTTACCATCTCTGAAGTCAGGAGGCGACATACAAATGAGAATGTCTGGTTTCCTTCGGAATGTGATTCTGTGTGGCACATAAAGTCAGAGTGTATCTCATAATCAGTAATGTCTTAGACTCATTTTTGAAGTGCAAATGATTGATGCAGTAATTTTTGTTTTGTTTTAATAAAGTAGAATAACTTAGTGTCTTCTTTAAGCTTAATTGTGACAGTTATAATTTCAGTTAATTATCATGCATTTTCTGTAACAGGGGCGGTGCTAAGCACTTACTCTTCATTACAAAATAATAATTGTAGGTATTTTTATGTAATTATTTTGAGATAGCTAGAAAGTCACAAAACTAAAAATCAAACACATTTTGCTTTAAAGCCCAGCCTGTCAACTTAAGTACTGTGTTATATTGATTATCTTTATATTTAACCTGCATATGTATGTAATGTTCAGAGTTGATTAGTTCTTTTGAGGTAATGTGGAAGAAAACAAACAAGCTTATGAGCTGAGGGAAATCCAGGTTCCTTTTCCACCTAAACAACAGCTTAGCCCTGCATATTAACGTGATTATCTGTTAGTGTGAGGGATGAAATGCTTGAGAAAGAGAAAATTATTTTATATCCTTGAGGCAGGTTTCTGGGCTGTGCAGATAGCAGAATCATCATACCTAGACATGACAACATGTAGAAGACTGTGAGTGTCATATAATGAACAGTGACCCAGCTAACAATTAGATCGATATCTTTTTATCATTGGTTTTCAGTAGACTGACATGCCTAGGGGTAGTTTTCTTTGTATTTTTCCTGTTTGGTGTTTGAACTTCATGGATTTTAAATTAGCAACTTCTACCCTATTGGGAAATTTTATTTCTTCTGTTCTTTTTTTTTTTTTTTAATTTCTTTCTCTCTGGGAGCCCAATTACAGGGATGTTTTAATGTTGTGCAACAGGTTTCTAAGGTCTTTTCTTTTTGTTCCATATTTCTTTGCTCCATTCCTCAGATTAATAGGTTTTATTTTTTTTATGATATTTCTTTTCATTCATTATGCTGAGATTCCCTTTCATTCATCATGAGTGAGTTTTCTTATACATCCTTGATCAGTTACAGTAGCTGCTTCAAAATCTTTGTCTGCTAATTTCAGCATCTGGGATCATCTGAAGGGTCAATCTTTCTTGATCATCTTATCTTTGGAGAATGGATCTGGTTGTCCATTTTTGATTCTGCTACGATTTCTCCTAATGGTGTTGATTTTTTTGTTTTTGTTTTTTGAAAAAAATTAACTTGGAAGACTAAGCTGAAAACTCTGTCTTTGGACAGTAGTTCAGGTCACAGTTCAATTATTTTAGTCATCATGGTTTACTTGTCAGTCAGAGATTTGGGCAGTGTTTAGACCCGGAAGCACGTACTGCTTTCTCTGTCTCTCTCTTTTGTTGGATTCCCTATCCCTGCCAACCTCATTTTCAGTAGTTGGGGTTGTCCTAAACTCTTTCCTTTGGTTCTTCAAGCTAGTAAGACAGTGGGTTTTCTGTAGGAGATTTTGCTGCCTCTGCATGGTACAAATGGGAGCCTGCCCTTAAAGTAAAATTCATGAAAAATAGGAAATTCAATTAGAGTCATTTTTTTTTTGTCTTTATTGTAGGTGCAAATCCCCCTCCAGAATCTTTGCTTTTACATTCTCTCAAATACCTTTAAGAACTTGCTTTTCCTTCTTTTTTTTGTTTTGTTGTCAGTGGTCGATGTTTATAGTTATTGTCTGCCAGTGGTTTAAACAATAGGTATCTCTTCCTTTGGAAGAAGATTCTTCTGGGCTGCTTACTTTTTAATACCTTCAAATGTATCTAGTGATAGAGACATGTCTAAAGGATACATTTTATGAAGGTTAACCTTCATGAAGGTTACCTTTATGAAGGTATGAAAGGTTACATTCTTTGAAAGAACAATGAAATTCTTGCTTCTCAATAAGCTAAAATTGGAGGTCTACAGCTTTTGTTTCATATTCCATGAGAACTGAATGTACTCTTTTGACACGTTGGTATCTTTCATGAATGTAACTTATTCTGAATTCTGAATGAGCACATTTGATTTCTTTCTTGTAGAAATTAAAAAGTTTTCTTTAATACATAGAAATATTTGGTTTGCTTATAAAAGATACTAGTTTTTATAAATCAAGTGTAAAAAGCCTTGATTATTCAAGTAATTCTATGGGATATATATGTGTGTGTAATTGTATAATTATAGGAAAAGTGAACTCTGATTGATTTGCCTTGATAATTGCCCAACTATTTACTTGATTTACATAAAGTCAACATAATCGGTAATGCATGTTTATCAATAAAAATATTTTATTTTGAGTTATCAGATTTTTATTCACTTGATCATATTGAACCTGAAAAAAGAAATTTTCTCAGTATGTTTAATCTCCTGTTTCTCAAATTATGTTCTGTGAAATTTTAGTATGTTATTGGGTTAGAAATATGTGCCTTACTCTTCTGTAATTTTTTCAAATTTGAACTATTGTGATACAGATATTTGGTAGGACAACTGTCAAAAGTTAATAGATACAAGTGAATGTGGGGGAAATTATGAAAAATTAAAAATTTTTTAATTTGCTTTTGTACTTGCTAATTCATTGAAAAATCAAAGAGCCCTAATTCTTATGAAATGCCTCATGCTGACTTACATCATGTGTGTGTTTGTTCCTGGGATTTAATTATATTCATTTTTATGTATTATTTTTAATTCTTTATACTTCTACTTCATCATGACTAGACATGGAAACTTTATTTTCAAAAAGAATTCCTATAAGAACATTATTTTTAAGGATTATAGAATGGTAATATATACTTTTATGATAATGTTTTAAAAGTTAAATTTCTTAATATTTTGGACTGTAATGAATATATATGTATATTAATATTTTAGGAGAAAGTAAAAAACTATTTTCTTGCAAAGATTATTTAATTTTGGAAATTAATCATTCTTTAGTAATCTCTTGTCATTTTAAACAAGAAGTGGTTGTAACAGGATGCATTGGCTGCAAGGAGCAGAATACCTAACTTAAAAGCCATCTAAACAATGAAAAGTTTATAAACTTGCATAACAGGAAATCTGGGCACAGGGCCAGGTCAGCAGTGTCAATGTGGACAGAGGCTCCTTCCATCTTTTTGGCCTGGCTGCCTTATCAGGTTAGCTTGCTTTTAGAGCCAGTTCCCTCATTATCACAAAATGGTTGCTATAGCTCCCAACATCCAGGTTTTATTCCATGAATGTATTATTAGAGGGGAAAACCTTTTCCTGGTGTTTCCTTATGTCTTCTTGGCCAGGGAAATAGAATTGTCATAGCTGGCTTACAACAATTATGATTTACCTTCTTGTGCTAGACCACGTGTTTCCTGACCACACAGCAGAGTGAACACCAGAACAAATTTAGGACTCTGGTGGCCAGCAAGGAAGGAGTGTGGGGTGGAGACTGCTGTTCATAAAAATTTTAGATAACAAAGACATTTCAGTTCCTCGAAAGTGCCATATTCTCTCATTGCTTTCTGGAATTTTTCCTTCTATGCGTAGTAGTTGTCTTTATGTCTTTCAACTACCAGCTTAGATATAACTTCTTTGGGGAAGATTTTCTGAATAGCAGAAAAAAAGAAGTCTAAGGGAAAAATCACTGCTAGGAAGAGAGATTCAAAACTTGTCTGCACTTTGCAAACTAGCATCAAACTTTAAAGCAGAAGTTGAGCAAACTAAAAGGGAAGTAGACAAGTTGTAATCATAGTAGGAGATTTTAGCCCACTTCCCTTATAAGTGCTATAAGCAGACAAAAAAAAATAAATAAATAAACATGATTAACTCACATAAGCTAAGTATATATCATATGGCTTGATATATATTTAGGTCACGTTATATAGTATCAGCCTTATTCATACTCTTCTAGGGAATACGAAAGGAAGGAATACTCCCCAACTCATTTTAGGAAGCACTATAACATTTAAAGTTAACAAGACTATTAAGAGAAAGGAATATTACAGACCAATCTCTCTGTGAACTTTCATACACAAAACTTGTAAACAAAATAACTGCCAACCAAAGTCCACAATATGTAATGAGGATAATATATTAGTAGCTAATTGAGTTTATTTCAGAAATGTAAGTATTTAACATTTTAAAATAAATTAGTGTTTCACCACATTATTTATTTATTTTTTAAATTTTTATTGTTATTCTATTACGATCGTCCCAGTTTTTCCCCCTTTGCCCTCCTCTGCCCAGCCCGCTGCCTGCTCCCACTGTCAATCCCCACACTGTTGTCCATGTCCATGGGTCATTCATACATGTTCTTCGACTAGTCCCTCCCTCTTCTTTCCACCATTATCCCCCTCCTCCTTCCCCTCTGGTCACTGTCAGTCTGTTCCATGTTTCCATGTCTCTGGTTCTATTCTTCTCGTTAGTTTTTTTTGTTCATTAGATTCCTCTTGTAAGTAAGGTCATATGGTATTTGTCTTTCACCACCTGGTTTATTTCACTTAGCATAGTATTTTCCAGTTCTATCCATGCTGTCCTCAAAGTAGGAGTTCCTTCTTTCTTTCTGATGTGTAGTATTCCATTCTGTAAATGTACCACAGTTTTTGTGATCCACTCATTTACTGATGGGCACTTAGGCTGTTTCTAGCACTTGGCCATTGTAAATAACGCTGCTATGAACATAAGGGTGCATAAGTTGTTTTGAATTGGTAATTCAGGATTCTTCACCACATTATTTAAATAAAAGAGATAAATTACATATTTTCTTACCAGAAGCAGGTAATTATTTGATAATAATGGAACTTTTAAAATCTGCTATAGTGTATATGTTAGTATACCACTGCTGCTTTAATAAATTGTTATAAACTTAATGGCTAAAACAACATGAATTTATTATCTTACAGTTCTGGAGGTCAGAAGTCCAAAATGGGGTAGAAGAGCCATGTTTATTCTGGAGGCCCTAGGGGAGAATTCATTGTCCTGCTCTCCAGCTTCTAAAGGCTGCTTTGGATGGTGGCCTGCCGTCACTCCAGCCGCCACCTCTGTGCTCACATTTCCTTCTCTGGCTCTGACTTCCCTGACTGAAGGGGCCATAGTGTTTCTATTGGGTCTGCCTGGGTGATCCAGGGAACTCTTACCATTTCAACATCCTTCACTTGATCACACATGCAAATACCCTGTTGCTGTAAAGTGTAACATATTCACAGCTTTCTAACCCTAGGACATGGACATCTTTTGGGGGGGCTGGTGGGACAGATTTAATCTACCTAAAAAGAGCTAAAAAGTATACAAAGAAATCATAGTTAATTATGAAAATTTTCTGGTGTAGGAAGCGAGACAAGTCTGCTCATTTAACATCATGTCTATTTGACATTGTAGTGGAAGAGGTATCCAGTGCAGTTAGGCAAACAATTAAAATATAAATTTGAAAAGGAAGGAATCTCTCCTATTATTTGCAGATAATGACTATGGACAAAGGAAAATAGCAAGTAATCTATAGATAAGTTATTGGAATTAGTAAGTAATTTTAGGAATTGACTTAGCTTGGCCTCATATAACAAAGTGCCATAGTCTTGGTGGCTTAAATAACAGAAATTTATTTTCTCAAAGTTCTGAAAGCTATAAATCCAAGATCAAGGTGCCACATGGTCAGTTTCTAGTTGGAGGTGTCTTTCTGACTTATAAACAGCTGACTTTTCACCGTGTCCTCACATGATGGGGAATGAGAGAGAGCAAGCTTTGTGGTAGTTCTTCTTATAAGGGCATTAATCCCATCATGAGGGCTCCGCTTTCATGACCTCATCTAACCCTAATTACCTCCCAAAGGCTTTATCTCCAAATACCATCATATTGGGGTTAAGCTCTTCAATGTAGGAATTTGGGGAGGACACAAATATTTTGTTCATAACATTTTGTCCCTGATCCCCCAAATTTATGCCCTTCTCTCACACAAAACACATTCATTCTATCCCAGTAGCCCTAAAAGTCTTTATGCATTCCAGCATCAACTCTAAAGTGTAAAGTCCAAAGTCGTATCTAAATCAGGTGTGAATGAGACTGGAGGTATGAGACTGGAGCACAAGACAAGCTTTGTGCTTCCAAAATACCATAGCGGGAGAGGCATGGTATAGATACTTGAACTGCAGAAGGGAGAAATCAGAGAGGAGGAAGAAAGAAGTGGTGGGTCTCAAGGAAGTTTAAAACCTACATAACTAGACAAATTCCAGTAGATCTTAAGCCTTGAGAATAATTCTGTTTGGTTTGAACTCTGCCCTCCAAATCCATCATCATCCCTCTCCCCATGTTCTAGGAGGGGCTCTTCTCCTGTGCTGGCTCCAGGCAGCTGCACCCTGTGGCTCTGCAGAGTGGCCCTGCCAACCCTCACCTCCACCCCATAGGCTCTGGGCAGAGGCCATCTGGCCTGTTGAAAACAAAAGGGTGGTCCTGATTATCTCTGTAGCTTCTTTGGTGCCATTTTTCCTGCTTTTTGAGGAATAGATATTCACAGCAGGGTAGCAGTAGCTTGACCTTCTTTCAAATCTGAGAAGTCTCATAGCTTTCCTTTATTCTGTTCCATCTCTGTCCCCTTCGGCTTAAACTGGCAGCATTTCTGCTCATGTAATACTGTAAGCTCTTTATTAAGTGATAGTCTTGCACTTTAGAATGAACTTTCTGAGTATTTGTAACATGGGTAGGCTAAGAATTTTTCAAATATTCAAGTTCTGGTTTCTTTTTGCTTAACAATTTCTTCAGTTCATCTTTATCTTGCACATTTTTATAAGCAGTCAGGAGGAACTATGTTGCTCCTTCAAATTTTGCTTAGAAATCCACTCAGCTAAAAATGTAATATCTTTGGTAGCAAATTCTACCTTCCAAAAACACTAAAACACTTTTCATCCAAGCTCTTTGTCCCTTTATAACAAGGATTATCTTTCCGCTAGTTTCCAGTGACATGATCCACATTCCCCTCAGAGATCTTACCAGATTCACCCTTAATGTCCATATTTCTTGCATGCATTTTAAACTCTTCCGACCCGTCCTTATTACCCATTTAAAAAAAATCCAGTATTTGTCGGAGCAACACTTCACTCTCAGCAACAAAATCTGCCTTATTCAGCCCATATTGGTTTAACAAAATAGTGCTAACTAGGTGACTTAAACAACAGAAATTTATTTTCTCATAGTTCTGGAGGCTGATTCAGTCTCTGTCTTGCAGATGGTTGCCTTCTCACTTTGTCCTCACATGGCAGGGAGGGAGAGAAAGCTGTTCAAGGGTGAGCTCTCTGGCATTTCTTACAAAGGCATTAATCTCATCATGAGAATTCTACTTGTGGACCCTCATGATCCCATCTAACCCTGAGCGTCTACGTGGGAGAAGAAGAAACTTTATCCTTCACTGTTACAAGGATGAGATAAGGTGCCTTGGTGTTTCAGAGGGGAGGAAAGTCATTGCAGGACAGTAAAAAGAACAGAGATTCAGTAATTGTAGTTTGTCTTGTCCTATAGATAACCATAAAAAATTATCTCTGGTGATAACTTACTGTGTACAAGGACACTAATTTAAATTCTTCTAGATAGTTAAAAGGAAGGGCAGGGGTTCTCTTGAGGCCACAGGATCTTAGTGGCCTTATAGCTCAAAATAATCTGCCTACCACAGAGGCACATCTTGGGGTAACTTATTCTGAACGTGTATACTTCCTAAAGGCTCCACATCTAAAATATCATCACATTAGGGATTAGGGTTTCAACATATGAAATTTGGGGGTGGGACACAGTCAGTTCAGTTCCCAACAGGATGTTGCTAGATACAAAGTCAGTACCGTGAATAAAGTCAGTTGTTTTTCTATACAACAGCAACAAAGAGAAAACAGAATATTAAAAAGATATTGTTACAATAGCAGAAAAATGTCAACTGTAGTAGAAATATGTAATACCAAAATAGGATAAAACTTTTATTGATAGGAAGTTACAAAAAGCCAAAACAAAAGGAAGTAATGGCATACTTCCTATCAGAACTGGGGAGATACAGTGTCATTAAAATGTAAATTCCCCCCTAATTCATCTATACATTTATATACAGTCCCAGCAGGTATGTGTGTGTGTGTGTGTGTGTGTGTGTGTGTGTGTGTGAACTAAGCTGATTCTAAAATTTATATGGAAATGCAAAGCGACACAATAGCCAACACAGCAAACAAACAAACAAAAGTAGCCAACACACTCTTGAGAGGAAACAGCATGGTGGGAGGAATGAATAGCTCCGTTGGTTATTAAGATTTATTTTAGGTCCTATTAATCAAAACACTGAGACTTTGCACTGAGAATAACAGAGAGACTAATGGAACGCAGAGTTAAGGAAGGTGGGGAAGACTCTTAGCTTTTCACTAAATGGTGTTATGTCAGTTGCTTGGCTGTGTGAGAAAAAACCTTACACCATATACCACTGTAGGTCAGTTACAGATCTGAATGCGAAGGCAAAATAAGTGGTCTTCTAGAACATCATATAGTGGAATATTTTCATAACCAGAAGGTAGGGAAAGATTTCTTATGTAGGATATAAAAACCTCGTCAACCCTGGCCAAGTGGCTCGGTTGGAGTGTTGTCCTGTATGCCTGAAAGTTTTGGGTTTAATCCCCCATCAGGGCACACACCTAGGTTGCGGGCTTGATCCCTGGTCGAGGTGTGTATGGGAGGCAGCCGATCAATGTTTCTCACATTGATGTTTCTCTTTCTTTACCTTCCTCTCTCCCTAAAATCAATAAACATGTCTTGGGGTGAGGGCTTGAAAAAAAAGGAAGTTTACCAGAATAGTTGTTTGATCTTTACAGTTTGAATTCCTTCTTGACTGTTGGCTTTCAGAGAATAAGTAAATTAGAATGTGTAAACTTGAAGAATGATCATGACTTACTGTATACTAGTTTTAAGAGTTTTTGTACCATACAATTTTAGTGTTGTTTTTCAGTGTAAACACAATGGTATGAGCATTTAGTAAACATTGACAAACTTTATCTAAGAGTATCTGGATTGCAAGTTCAGTTATCAAACTTTTGTATGCAGTTTTCTAAAACTACACATAGTTTGCCAGATAGAAGATTCTTTATAGGGTAACACTACATTTTTTAAAAATATTCAATATGTATAATCTTACTTTTTGTGATTTTATTCTTAAACATTATGTGAATGACTTGGATATAATTGAGTTTAAATAAAATTATGCCATGTAACTTGATATTTCAGAGGAATTGCATGCTAAGTTTGCTTTATAAAGGAAAAATCCCTCTGGGACCCCAGTAAGCATGCCCTCTTTCCCACTCTTCCAATTCATTGTTTAATAAAATTAGATTGTTTGGGTTTACCAGGCTACTCCAAGACTTTTGTACCAAATTTTACTACAACTCAACTATTTGAGATCATGTAAAGAGAACTGCCTGCAGATTTGTGTTCTGGTGGATAATATCAAATGTCCATCACAACAGGAATATAATCTAGGGTGTGAATTGGGCATTGGTTTTAGTATATATTCAGGCTGCTTCTGAGTTTTTAGTGTTGGAATTTATCCAAACACAACTGAAATGGGAAATTTGTACTTAAGGTAGTCAGGGTTTCTAGGAATTCTTACGTATTTGCAAACATGCATATGTGCAGCACACACTCACAGTATATACAAGTAGAATAAAACTAATTCCTCAAAACACCATTTAATGTAAGCAGTATGATGAATTTTGGGGAGATTCTTTTAGTATTGTAATTACTGCTCACATTTCTTTATCACTCTTCCCCAACAAGTATAAAAAATTGTATCAGAAAATGAGCAGGCTTGTGCTACTCTATTCAACTATTTTATTACATGTAATATGGTAGAAGGTATAGAAAAATTAGTGAAATGAATTTCAAGGAAATATTAATTATATAAATTTTTAAAAGTGATTCAAGAAAACCTAAGTAGGCTACTAACAGAAGACCTAGTAACAATGATCTATGTATATACCCCAAACACTCTTTTTCTAGACATTTTTATAAGCCTTTAATGAATAGATGATTCTTATGCTACTTAGCTTTTGGGGAGCACCCAAAATGGTGAGATGGTTCCTAACTGAACTGTGAAACTAACAAAGGCCTAAAAGCACAAAAATTAAAAAAAAATAGGCTAAGAAGGTCTGAAATGAAAAAAAATTTATGCGAAATGATCAATAGACATATTCAACCACAAAACACTTGAAGTGTTCCTATTAAAAATGACCTTTCCTGTATTTGCTTTGGCAATGTGCGGCACATAAAGACACATTTATTTTTCATCTCGTGCATAAGCAACTAAGCTAGAAATATAGTGTGAATAGCGTATGTAATTAAAAAGTTTCTAGTAGCCAAATGAAAGCAAAAAGAAACAGGAAAATTAATTTGAATAGAACATTTCATTTAACCCAGGATATACAAAATATTGTTTAACATATGGCAGTAGCCACATTGCAATTGTTCATTTGTCTCAAGTGGTTAGTAACTTTTTGGAGCTCAGGTGTAAACTGTTTGGTGCAGTGCTACACTGCTTGTCCTGTCTGTTGCTCAGTGTGGCTCCCAATGCTCTGACTTCGGTTTTGTCACCCTCCATCCATCTTATCAAGGCATTGAGACTGCTGAGATAAAAATGGGAGAAGAACGCTAAGATTTTATGAGGTATATTCAGATATTTTTTTGGATAATATTTCTTGAATGATCACAGAGCAAGGGTGATCACATTTATGGATGATATAGCTCCTCTCCTTAGGGACACTTTAAAAAAAAAGATTTTTATTTATTTTTAGAGAGGGGTGAAGGGAAGAAGAAAGAGAGGGAGAGAACACTGATGTGAAAGAGAAACATCAATTGGTTGCCTCTTGTATGCACCCCGACCAGGGACCGAATCTGCAACCCAGGCATGTGCCCTGACCAGGAATAGAACTGGCAACCTTGTGGGATAATGCCCAGTCAACTGAGCCACACCAGTCAGGGTGACACTTTTTTTTTCTAAAGATATTCTTCATTGTCTTTGTTTTCTTTCCATCTAAAGCTCTAGTTGTGACATACCTTCTAACCTTCTTACCTGAAACTTTTCTAATATGTTCCCAATCTATGTTTTTACAAATTCATATTAATATTTAAGAGAAAGAGCAAGAAGTTGAAAATCTATTTGAAAAAATAATGAAAGGAAACTTCCCCGATTTGGTGAAGGAAATAGACATGCAAGTCCAGGAAGCACAGAGAGTCCCAAAAAAGATGGATGTAAAGAGGCCCACTCCAAGACACATTATAATTAAAATGCCAAAGGTTAAAGAGAGAATCTTAAAAGTAGCAAGAGAAAAGCAGTTAGCTTCCTACAGGGGAGTTCCAATAAGACTGTCAGAGGATTTCTCAAAAGAAAATTTGCAGGCGAGAAGGAATCAGCAAGAAATATTCAAAGTCGTGAAAAGCAGAGACCTACAGGCAAGATTGCTCTACCCAGAAAAGCTATCATTTAGAGTTGAAGGGCAGATAAGGAGCTTCCCAGACAAGAAAAAAAAAAACTAAAGTTCATCATCAGCAAACTGTTATTATATGAAATGTTAGAGGGACTTATTTAAGATAAAGAAGATAAAAAGTATGAACAACGAAATAGCAATAAATACATATCTATCAACAATTGAATCTAAAAAAACAGACTAAGCAAACAAGAAGAACAGAGACCGAATCATAGATATGGAGAATATTTTGATGGTTGCCAGATGGGATGGAGGTATGAGGGAACTGGTGGAGATGTGAGGGGATTAAGAAGTACAAATAGATAGTTACAGAATGGCCAGGGAGATGGAAGTAACAGTATAGGAAATGGAGTAGCCAAAGAACTTATACCCATGACCCATGGACATGAACAATCGTGAGGGGATTGCCTGAGGGACTGGGGGGTGTTAGATGTGGGGGAGCAAAGGGAAAAAAATGGGGCAATGTAATAGCATAACCAATAAAATATAATTAAAAAAATAAAATTGATGTTTAAAAAATGTATTATTAAGCAATATGTTCAACAGAAATCCATGATCCCTACTTACTCCTGAGCCCTACCTCTCCCTGCTTTCCGCCTCTCCTTTGGGGCCAAGGATGGCAACTTGAAGATCAGGGATGGGATCTACTGTCTGTAGCATGTGTTAGTGGATAATGTTTTAAAAGTTGAAAGTTCAATGGTTTGTTTCCTTTAAGACCAGTCAGAATGACGTTGGTGTTAAATGGCCCTATAAAAATGTCCCTGGCAAAATAGCTTAATTAAATGGTCTAAGATACATATCATAGGTGCCGTTATTGTTACTTGTGGTCCTTTACTTACTACATCATACTCTTGAGACAACTAAAGTAGTCATGTTCTCTTGTGTTTCATTTTTTTCATTCATTACCTTTTGGGGGGCATGCATAAAGTAGCAATCTTTTAGGCAGTTTATTTCTCTACTTTTTCATTCCTTAAGCAGGCTTTGCAATTATTAGAAATTCTGTTTATATAGGCATACATGTGCATGGACATTTTTTGTATATAAGTATATATGCATGTGGACTTTGTGGAGTATCCTTTGGAGCATTTGTTGGCTCTCCAACTTAGATGCAGGGAGCCAGAATTCTGAAAGTAAAGTTGACTTCTATGACCTTTCATTCCACCTCATGGAATTCTCTACAGCTCTTACAAGCTGATCTATTTTACTTTAAAATACAGCAATGCATCAAAAAGATCATACACCACGGTCCACTGGGATTTATTTTGGGAATGCAAAGATAGTACAACATTCACAAATTAATAAATGTGATTCACCACATAAACAAAATGAAGGACAAAAACCACACAATTATATCAATAGATGTAGAAAAAGCTTTTGATAAAATCCAGCACCCATTTATGATAAACACTCTCAGCAAAGTGAGGATAGAGGGAACACACCTAAACATAATAAAGGCCACAAACCCACTGCCAGCATCATACTCAAAAACTATATGCATTTCTTTTAAGATCAAGAACAAAACATGAATGTCTGCTTTCACCTCTCTTGTTCAACGTAGTATTGGAAGTCCTAGCCACAGCAATCAGACAAGAAGGAATAAAAGGCATCCAAATTGGAAAGGAAGAAGTGAAACTGTCTTTATTTGCAGATGCCATGATACCTTACATAGAGAACCCCAAAGATTCCACCAAGAAACTACTAGAACTGATAAATGAATTTATAAAGTAGCAGGATACAAAATTAATGTTCAGAAATAAGTTGCATTTTTATATGCCAATAATGAACTAACAAAAAGGAAAATTAAAACAATCCCGTTCACAATTGCTTCAAAAAGAATAAAATACCTAGAAATAAACCTAACCAAGGATATAAAACACCTGTATGTGGAAAATTATGACACTGAGGAAGGAAACTGAAGAAGATACAAATCAGTGGAAGCACATACGATGTTCAGGGATAGGACGAATTAATGTCATTAAAATGTCCATATTACCCAAAGCACTCTGCATATTCAACACAGTTCCTATCAAGATTCCAATGATGTGTTTCCCAGGACTAGAACAAAAATTTCAAAAATTTATGTGGAACAACAACAGGCTCTGCATAGCAACAGTGATCTTCAGAAAGAAGAACAAAGTTGGAGGAATCGCGCTACCTAATATCAAACTATACTACAAGGCCATGGTAATCAAAACAGCATGGTACCTTCATAAAAACAGACACATAGATCAATGGAACAGAATAGAGAGCCCAGAAATAAACCCACAGCTTTATAGTCAATTAATATTTGACAGAGGAAGCAAGCACATACAATGGGCTAAAGACAGTTTGTTCAATAAATAGTGTTGGGAAAATTGGACAGATATGTACAGAAAAATGAAATTTGACCACCTTCTTATACCACACACAAGAATAAATTCAAAATGGATTAAATACTTAAATGTTATACTCGAAACCATAAAAATCCTAGAGAAAACAGGCAGCAAAATCTCTGACATGGCTCGTAGAAATTTTTTATCGGATTTATCTCCTCAGGGACGGGAAACAAAAGAAAAAATAAACAACTAAGGCTTCATCAAACTACAAAGTTTTTACACAGCAAAGGAAATCATCAACAAAATAAAAAGCCCACAGAATGGGAGAAGATATTTACTGATACATCTGATAAGGCTTAATACCCAAAATTTATAAAGAACTTACAAACCTCAACACCAAAAAAATCAAACAATCCAATTAAAAATGGGCATGAATAGACACTTCTCCAAAGAGGACAGATGGCCAATAGACATATGAAAAAATGCTCAATGTCACTAATCATCAAAGAAATGCAAATAAAACCCACAATGAGATATCACCTCACACCTGTTAGAATGGCCATTATCAATAAATCAACAAACAACAAGTCCTGGTGAGAATGTGGAGAAATGGGAGCCCTTTTGCACTGTTAGCGGGAATGCAGGTTGGTGCAGCCACTGTGGAAAGCAGTATGGAGATACCTCAAAAAACTGAAAGTGGATCTGCCTTTTGACCCAGGTGTCCCACTTCTGGGAATACATTAGAAGGAACCCAAAATACTAATTCCAAAGAACATAAGCACCCTTATGTTCATTGCAGTGTTATTTAAAGTTGCCAAGATATGGAAGCATCCCAAGTGTCCATCAGTAGATGAGTGAATAAAACAACTGTGGGACATTTACACAATGGAATTATGCCTTGCCATAAAAAAGGAGAAAATTTTACCCTTTGCAACAGTATGGATAGATCTGGAGAACATTATGCTAAGTAAAATAAATCAGTCAGAGAAAGACAAATACTGTAGGATTTCATTCCTATGTGGAATCTAATGAACAAACAACTAACAAGCAAAACAGAGACAGACTCATAGATGGAGATCATATGACTGCTGGTAGCGGGGGAGGTTAGGGGGTAGAGGAATTGAGCAAAAAGGAAAAAAGGACTCATGGACAAGAAACAGTGTGGTGAGGGCTAAATCATAATGGGAAAATACATTTATATATATAAAATAAAGATTATATATTTAAAAAATAAAATTGGGAGAAATTAATGTGTGTCTCTGGAAGTAAAGAACACATGCATAATGAATGCAAAGGTAATATTATTAACATGTTTTCTATAGAGAATAATCTTTTCTGATAGTTAAGTCAAATAGATTGTATAACTTTTCTAATACCTGTTCTGAATAGTAACCAGCTCTGTTTTCATACCCTGACTGATTGTATCTTTAAATAGCATGCTTATAAAATTATATTCACTTAAGTAGAATTTCACCCAAATGGACAATATTCACATGACTTGATAATAGTTAATGTTGATAAATTTTCACATTGAGGTAGCATCGTTCTTAATTCTTTGATTTAGTTAGTCTCGTGGACATGACTGCCAGGCCCTGCTGCCATCCTCATTTTTCCCCCTCTGTGTAGAGAGGTATATGTGATCTAGTGTGTCCTCTCTCTTAGATAGTAAGGAACCATTTGTCTCACAGAAAGTATGTGAGCAGAATTCAAAGCCCACCAGACTGGAAATTTAAATGAGGGATATGTTTTTGAAGGAAAGTATTCACTAGGGTTAGCGTGGAATCTGTCTCCCATGCCCTCTGCATTTAATAAGCAACTCTATGTCCAGAGGTACTTAGTAGTTTTAACTCCAAAATAATCACATTTTTTAACTTCAAATTTTATTCTCTTCATAAAAGTTGGAGGAAATTCTTCGTCCTGTGTTACTGATCAGTCATTGACCCGATGAACGCATTTCTGTGGCAGTGTTTTCTTTAATGTTGTATCTACTTATAAGGAGCGATTTGCATTAGGCAGAATACATTTGAGAAAAAAGCTATGTGAAGAGAAGGTTCCTTGCAGGGTTTTTTTTTTTTTTTTTTAAATATATTGGGTTGGCCAAAAGGTTTGTTTGTTTCTTTTCCATAAGATGGCTCTAGTAGCACTTAGTTGTGTTGAACTTCATTTGAAACAATTTTGTTAGGTTGTATTGTGACAGCTGTCATATCAGTGTGCCTTTAAAAAACACTTTGGTGAATTTTTGTGCAGCCATTTTAACATTGAAGATGGAAGAAAATAGGCAACGTTTTTGCCATATCATGCTTTATTATATCAAGAAAGGTAAAAACACAACTGAAATGCAAAAAAAAAAAAAAAGATTGGTGCAGTGTATGGAAAAGGTGTTGTGACTGAGTGAACATGTTAAAAGCGGTTTGTGAAGTTTTGTGCTGGCGATTTCTCGCTGGACAATGCCCCATGGTCGCTAGACCAATTAAAGTTGATAGCAAGCAAATGGCGACATTAATTGAGAACATTCAACAACATACCACGTGGGAGATAGCCGACATACTCAAAATATCTAAATCAATTAAAGTTATTGGTGAAAATGAGAGATGTTTCTTTTATTTTATGGAAAAAAGCTAAACGGGCGTTTTGGCCAACCTGATATATATTTGTTTCCCCATATGAACAGGATATTACTCTGACATATCAAAGTCTTGGTCTTGCTGCAAGCTCAAGGAACACAAGCACACCGTCCTAGTGGAAATTGTGGACCATGAGTAAATACTAAGGACGTGAAAGCATCAAGCGTCTACTAAACAAGCCTGCGTTTATTCCTCAGAGAGGCTGTTATGGAGTCTTTCTAGCTTTTGCCAGTGTAGCTTGCTTATCAAAGCACTTTATCAGTGGGGAAGAGATGTAGGTTAACCACTTCACTTAACTTCAGCTTCCCAGTCACAGTCTGTCAGCAAACAGCTGCTTTTCAGCATGTACGCCCTGTGTCATGCAGCTGATGCAGCAGTGGGGACAAAACCAGCATTGTGTCAGGAAGAAGGGGGCTGGTCTTCAAGGAAAAGTATCTGAGCCCAACTTTAGGTTTTAATATAAGGGGTTCTTTGGTGAGCCAGGCTTCCCCCCTCCCCCCCGCTGTTTATTTCAGTGTTCAATATTAACTTTAAAAGTTTGGTTTACCAAAGCAGATAAACTATAGATTTATTGTGACAAGCAGTGGCGAAAGCTTTTATTTTTGTAAGTCACTGTTGCATTGCTTGTGTGGCTTTTTTCTGCCACTTTTTTTTCCTTCTATCTTTGCCCTTCTTTCCTGTCTTCATTTACTCGTTATCTTTCTGTCTTTAATTTAGGCTACTTTAGAAATAATGTTCAAGTTAGTAACTTGCAGACCTCAGTGGTGAGGGACACCACCAGCATTTGTGTTTGTAAACACTAGAGAGCAGCAGAACCAAATCCCAAGACAATCAGATTCTCCTAGTCAGGACATGCAGCCACTCTGTCACATCACAACTTAATCTGTAGACATTTCTTTAAAATGTAGTTGAGCAATGTTACTGTTGCCTAAGTGCAGTTGCCCTAGCTACAAGGCAGGGTCCAGCCTCTCAGCATACTTGTCTTCTGACCATCCTTAAGCCGGTTTCCATGCTGCCCACCCCACATTGTTATGGAAGTGCTCCTTAGTATGCAGCCTCTGTCCCTGGGGTCTGGGATGAGCACAACCTGACTTGGGAGGGACAGGCAGAACACATTCAGCGGGACTGTGTTATTTATGGCTTTTGTCACCGTAGCATCGCTTTTTGACTAATGTCAAAGAGTAGGAAGTTAACCTGATTTGCCTACTTTTTGTACAATTTGTAAAACTCCAATCGGATTTTCATCTCTCTTACCTTCTTTTTTTTTCACACACACACACAAAAAAAACCCACAAAAAACCCTACCAGCCCTCCTCTGAAGGTGTGTCTGATGTGAGAGCTCTGTCAGTGGGGACACCGTTTATTAGGGAACTGTTGTTGATGATCATAACACTACCAAGGGTCCCCTTTTTATCTCGAGAGCTCATGTTTTTACCTCAATATCTTTCTACCTTCAAAAAATTATCCCAGGTAGATCAGAGGTGGAAATTGAGGCATCTAGTGAGTATTCATTTTATACCTTCTGAAAGGTATACTTCTGAAAAATACTTCTGAAAGTGTATTTTTATGGCTCAAGATGTCATAGTGACCTGTGGTGATATTAATTTAGAGAACACTGCTTACCTCATCAGTTTCACAGGATGTATGAGTGTATCAAAGGCTCTGAAGTCTTTCCCTAAAACAACTTTTTTAAACCTTTTTTTACAGTTTATTTTCCTATAGAATACTCTTTATGAGGTTATCTGCTTACCTTCATTATATCCTATATTTACTTCCTGACATTTATAGGAAAAGAATTATCACTAATCAGCATATATGATTTTATTGTTTTAAGCTCCTTTGGCATTTTGCCTAGACCCCTGCTTATTTGGAATAGGCAAGTGAGTAATAGCAGGAGTATCTATATACCTAGTGTAGGCAGCTGAAGCCTGGAAGAGCAGTCGTATTAAGGGATCCCTGAGATAGACCTTACCATGTTGGACATAGTTTGGATTTCTGAGTACCAATTGCTAATCATCCTGATTGATGTTCAGTCATAAGGCACTGAAAAGCAATATTTTGTTCCTAGTTAGCAAGCATATGAAAGAATCAATAATCTAGTTATTCCTGGAATGTACACTTATAAAATACAACTTCATAATCAGTTACACTAATATATTTAGATTTCTAGCCATCCAAAACCTAATTTATCAACACCTTGTTATCTTAAATACTTTACACAGAAGCATCATAAATCCTTCTTTAAAAGGCTGTATTTTACCATTTAATTAAGTTTCCTTGATTTCCTTCATTGACTTTAAAAGGGAGTAAAGGGTTGACTTGATTTTCATTAGGCACACAAATACTTGAGCACACTGTCCTTTAACTCTTAACAGCACAGTAAATTGAAGGCTGAGACACTTCATTAGGCCAGGCTGTCTAGGACATGAGATTACTCTTGGGGAGGAGATTTTTGAATCCTCTTTTGCTCTGTGTTACAGTGTTTTCTGTTTCCTAAAGAACTTGATTATGAGTAGTAATATTGATATAACTGACAAATTTTAGCTTTTATTTAGTTCAGAGGACTCAATATTCAGGGAAATGAATAAAATGTAAAATAGAAAATTTTACATTTTGTTAGTACCATTTGAGATACAGTTGTGGGAAGTAAGATGCAAATGGGTGAGTCTTTGGAAATAAAGGAAGACATATTTGAGGACGTGACTTGTTAGTTAGGTTGCCCTTGAAGATTGTTTAAAGTTTGAACTTTAAAAGATGAGGGAAAGGGCATCCATGCAGATCAAATAAAGCATTCAAAAGCACCAAAGAAAGAATGCTTGGCGCATATGCATACAGGGAGAACAATTGATTTGACCTCTTTGCTGCTTTACGATGAGGCCTTCCCTCCACAATGAATAACCTACATCAGCCTAACTGAGACTAGACAGTGTTCTGTTTATGAATTCTGAGAGATGTGATACTGTATACATAAAGAATTTTATTCAGCTGCAAGATATAGAAGCCTGGAAAACAGCTTAAATTAATTTATTTTTCTCATGTGGTAGTATTACTGGACAGCCTTGTGCTGTTCCAGAGCAGTTGGTAGGATTCTATTGTTTGCCACCTAGATGCATAACTCTGGAGACAGGAGTTTGGTGAAAAGGAAAGTGGTTGCTTACTTAAAAGTTACATAGTTGGAACAGTGGCAGGTTTCTGCCTCAGGGCCCTTCGCACTCCCTTTAAAACACCCAAAGACAAACAGCCCTGCTACCCACTGTCAGTCCAAAAATGTGCGTGAAATCTCTTTTCCGACTCCTAAAGATACCATCCTTTATGAAATGCAGATAACTGCAGCAGGATTAGCCAAGCAGCTTGTCAGGTTCCTGGTCTCAGTTCAGCTAGTGCTGTCACTTTCTGTGTAGAAGGGGCGCAAGGCATTGGTGCCCAGCCATGCAGTCTCCCAGGAATCCTCTGGTCTCAGGAACTCAGGCTCCAGGCTAGCTAGGGGAGGGTACAGAGAGCACACATCTCTGCGCATTCTGTGCATCTTGGCACATTGTGTTTTAAAGACTTGGCCCAGAAATCCAAGGAATAGCCTGCTTTTTAACCATTGCACACTAATATCTGCCATGTTTGCCTTCGCCCCTTTTCTGGTTGCATTTTGCACAGGGTGGGCAGAAGTCTTGAACCAAGCATGCTCTGTACAAGTTCCGTTCTCCTGAGCCAGAAGCTGCTCAGCTGCCTCTGCAATCCCCCTTCTCAGGCAGCCCTTCCCTTTGCAGGGAGGGCAGGCTGCTTCTAATCTTCAGTTTTGCTCTGGGGTTTTCTCCCCACCCGTACCTTCTCCTGGTGAACTTGCCTGACCCCTCTGTTACCGTAGGATGCTTAGAGGCTAGGAGGCCAGAGATGATACAACCATTCCACAGTGCTTCTGGGGTGGCAGCTTCTGTGTTCCTCCCAGCTATCAACCTGAACTTTCTTCCTCATGGTCTCATAGTGGCTGCTTCACTTTGGGTATTATGCCCACATTTCAGGCCAGAAGAAGGATTGCCTGGATTCTCATAGGTGCCTCTGAATTTGGTCTGAGTACCACCTGTCATAAGCCTCTGGAAAACTTCACTGTACACATGTGAGAATACAAGAATGAAAAAGACAAGTAAAGTCTTAGTACTTTATGATACAAATTTTGACTTTGCAGCCCCTTCACAGTGTCTTGGGCACCCTCATGGGTTCCTAGAATGTACTTTGAGAACAGTTGCCATGGATAAATGATTGGCACCTGTGGGCCAGATGCAGCCCTGAGATAAGAAGAATGGTTGTTACATTTTTAATAACAGCTTTATTGAGATATAACTCACATACCATGCAATTTACCCATTTAAAGTGTAAATTTCAGTGGTTTTAAGTACATTCATAGAGTTTTGCAACCATCTTAATTTTAGAACATTGTCATCACCCCCAAAAGTATACCCATACTTGTTAGCTATTACTCTCCATTTCTCTTCTAACCCCTGTAACCATTGGCAGCTACCAACGTACTTTCTGTCTCTGTAGATTTGCCTGCTGTGGGCATTTCAAGTAAATGAATGATAAACATGGTAATTTTTGAGGGAAATAAATATTGCTCTAGTTTATCAATTTAAAAGTAGTATAATGTAATACTTTAGGAACTTCTCATTGAGTTCTTTACTATTAACTGCATAATTGGGTTTGTGGTTTCTTTCAGCAGTTATTATTCATTGATTAATGAATCATTGATTCAGTGATTATGCAATTATTCCATGGGGCATATGGTTTGGCTCAAATTACAAGTGAAGCAAATATCAATTTAAAATAACCCAGGAATGGAAATGAATGACTTGAATTGCAAAGCCCTCAATCTTTCTTTTCCTGCATGATTATTCATTCAAGTGACTGCAAGATTTAATACAGTCCTTCCTTTGAAGAAATACCAGTAACTTAGTTTAATCACATTACATGGTTTTTTTTAAATCATACTTTCATTATTATGACTTTTAATTTAGAGTTTTTGAAAATGAAATCTGAAAAATCTCAAATTGGTTTTAAAATTTTTCTCTGCATTCTCTTCTAGGAGTCGATGAGTTATACGGCAAATCAGTAAGAGGAAATATTTCGTGTCTGTCAGATGGGTTATAGTACAGATGTTTGCCCTGTTTTCAGTGTGACCTTGTGGAAGACATTTCCACTACCAGTGAATTAGCAGTTTCACAATGATGAGTGGGAATCTTGCTACTAATTGTGTTGTTGGTTAAATCTGACTTTTTGTAAACTGGTTACTTTTATATGTTTGCCTGTATATATATTTTTACTTTTGTAAGTGCCCTAAGGGCAGGGATCTCTTTCTGATGTAGGCAGAGCACCTAAAACAATATCTAGTACTCAATACAAATTTAACAAATGAATGGATTCTAGAACTTTAGAAAAGGATTTAAGGAAACTTAAGGAGTGTAATCATATATAGAATATGCCAAGAGAAAATAAATATTGAAAAATATGGATTGCAAACTAAGATAGTACGAAGAATGAGATCAGAATATAGATTACATACATGAAATTCTATGGACTTCCCAAAGAGTGTTGGTAGATTTAGTTCTGTGATTTCCAGTTGTACAGTATTCTGTATCAGAAAGATAAGAGGCATTTAGATTTACTGTCTGTTAAGGCATTCTTGATTTGGCCGCTCTCCTTTTAAATACTTGACATTGATTACAAAGAGACTGAGGACTAGATGTGTGTCTCCGGTACAAACCTATCATCACCACCGGAAAAGCAGCTCTCAGTATATATACCTTCCAGACAGTGAACTAGAGACAGCAGATTTATAGAGAAGGACAACTGAATATTATCTTTTGCTGGGATTTTATTTTATCCTTTGATCATTGAGAGATCTAAACTTTCACACTTGTTCTTGGTGGATCTTTGCATTCACACGTTTTCAGTAGTAAGTTCTGATCATAAAATTATAATTTCAATATTGTTGAAGAGATTAGAAGAAATTAGGTAATGATAAAAATAGCTAATATTTTTTCATAAAGCATTTTATTAAATTATTTGTGTTTTCAAAGTCTTAAAACTATAGAGGCCAGAAAGTGTGACCACTAGCCTAATATTTTCTTAGTATATGACTAGTTTTTTAGTATTTAATAATATGAAGATTACCTGTAAAACATTTAGATCTTAAGATGACTTACCAGTCTTTCCCATGCTCACTTTCCTTCTCAGCCACTTGGCCCCCATACCGGTACTGTATAATTCATTGGGAATGCTCTAATCCCATTTTTCGCACATCAACTTTGTTCCTACCTCAGATATGCAGAAGAGAGTTATGAGGATCTCTTTCAAGGGACTCAAATGTCACATTTTCACTGAGACCATTCCTTGTCACTCTACCTAAAACTGTACACATACATCTTCCCCTCCCCCATCACATACATTGTCCCTCTTTCGCTTTATCTTTTTTCTGCCACTAGCTTATACATTTTACTTATTTATCATGTTATGTGTCACTCTCCTATTATTATGTTAACTATGACGGTATGCATCTGTGTCTGTTTGGCTCACTACTGTATCTTCAGTGCCTAGAATACCTGGAACACAGAGAAGGTTCAATGAATGAATTGCTACCTTATTTTGAGAATTTTGTTAGCACTGAGCTTGGTTGCATTCCTTTGTGGGCACTGTCATCTTGGATAAGTAACAGAAATGGAAAAGAACTCTCTAGGTCATTGCTTCTCAAGGAGTTTCTTAGAAGTGCAGAATCTTGGGTGCCATGCCAGGACTAGTACGTCAGGATGTGTACTTAAAGAAGGGGTTTCCTTTATGTGCATTAAAATTCGAGAAGTACTACCTGACTTTACCGCTGCCTGCATCTGGCCTGCCTTGCTTATTTATATTATTTTCTTGGCTCTTTGAGCATTTCAGTGGGTGACCCCAGTATAGGAAATAATATGGTGATTTTTACGTGTGAGAGAGTTGACACAGTAATAATTGATTTTGTTTATAATAAAGGAATTGGAATAAAGTCCTATTATTACATGGTATTGGGTCATGAGGATAATACTTATGTTCTAGACTTTTTTGTAGATAAGGGAAATGTGGGCTGGTTTCAAGCAATGTATTTTGACCAGCAGTATATCCACATTTTAGGGAAGTGCTTTACAACAGTTTTACTGTGTTTGTCTAATGCATGCTGCCTTGTTTGGCACCAGTACATTGTTTTGGAAAGTGTGCTACTTTAAAAAAATATATCTATTACTTTCCCCATCAGAGAGTAATAGTTCCAAGGGAACTGTTACAGTGAGTCTTAAAAATCCTTCTCTGCACATATGTCATTGATCCCTGGAGAATATTCGAGCCTTTGAGACTGATTGTGGTCAGGTCTGTTGTGCAAACTCTGCTTGCTTCAAATCCTGGGGGAAATTTTAGATAAGGAACTATTTTATATGCAATTTATATATGGAGCAATGTTCACATAAAAAAGAAATGGGGGCAACATTTGAAGTTGTGTGTCTTGTCTTAACCTCTCCCTAAAAATTCTCAATTACTGAAATAACAGCAAAGGCTCAATGGCGGAGTAGGTAAATGCTGTGTTCTCCTCCTCTGACCATATCAAAATTACCACTAAATTACAGAACAACCATCACTGAGGGCCACCTGAGCACTAGCTTAACAGAATCCCCATAACTATGAATATAAAGAAGCCACATGGAGACTGGTTTATGTATTCATTTCTCCACCTGTCTATTCATCTCTTAACCCATCCTACTTTTTATGCATTTCAAAGTTCTTCACCATATACATCATGTGTTTGTTTAAAAATTTTAGGTCAAATTTATTCACAATGAAGTGCACAGATATTAAACATACCCTTTGATGAGTTTGACAAATGTGTACACCGTGTAACCCAAACTTCTATGGAGATACAGCTTATAACTCTGTGTTCTTTTCCAGTCTCTCCCATAGCTCCCCAGAGGCAGCTGCTATTCTTAGTTTTTAATCATATATAAAAAATTTATCTTCATTTAAATGGAGTCAAGTAGTATGTATTTTTTTTTTTTTAGAAATTTTAAAGATTTTTATTTATTTATTTTCAGAGAGAGGAGAAGGGAGGGGAGAAAGAGCAATGTATGGTTGCCTCTCACATGGCCCTCACTGGGGACCTGGCCTGCAACCCAGGCATGTGCCCCGACTAGGAATCGAACTGGGACCCTCTGGTTCCCAGCCCACGCTCAATCCACTGAGCTACACTAGCCGGGCCTATTTTTTTGTTTTTGACTCCCTTTACTTTTAACATAATGTCCTGGGGATTCGTTTATGTTATTGCATGGATAAGCAGTGGTCTCTTTTTACTGCTGAGTAGTGGTCCATTGTATGAATAGTCTTTCTTATGTCGGTGGACACCTGAACTATTTTCAGTTTTTGGTTATTATAAAGCTTCCATAAATGTTTTTGTACAAAAAAATGGTCATCGAGGTCCTTTCCAAGCACTGAGTTCTTTTTCTTAGCTTTCCAACCTCACAAATCTGATTTGGGTATTCTCGTGTACACCTTGACAAATATTTAATTCAGACAAAATGGACAGACTCATGTAGAGGAGATGGACAGTAGCCAAGAGTAACAGGAAGCTCTTGCCTCGAGTGCAGAATGTGCTGTGGGAGTAACTTGGAGTTTGTCACGATCCCTGTGTTCCCTGATCAATGGTTAGGGGTGTCAGACTCATTTTCACTAGGGGCCACATCAGCCTCGTGGTTGCGTTCAAAGGGCCAAATGTAATTTCAGCTCCTTAGCAGCTAAGGAGTAGTTACATTTATACAGTCCTAAAATTATTTTGGCCCTTTGAAGCCAACCATGAGGCTGATGTGGCCCCCAGTGAAAATGAGTTTGACACCCCTGAGTTAGATAAAATGCATGCAATCTGTTTTATAATAGAGGTTTGACCAGGACCAGATTAAAATCCTGAAGGGACCTGGAGCATGGAAAGTAGTATTTTATGCTGCCTCCTCTACAGCCCATCTAATTTAAAAAGAAACAAAATTTAAAATCATGCTTTAAGTAGTTTCTTTAAAATATTTATTTGAAATATTTTGAGGTCAAAATTCTAGATAACTTTAATTCAGATAAACTTTTTTTTCTTTTGGGGTAATTCATGGAGCCCCAAGCATGTATTTTTTTCAGCTTGTTATATGATTCAGCACAGGGTCAGCTCAGATCCTGCCAGAATACAATTCAATAATCCTTTGTAGTAAAAGCGATGCTTCACACAACTCTTGCAGAATGAGCAAGTGTTTTCCAGTTTTATAAAATTTGCCACTTACGTTGTATGGAGAGATTGAGCTGAATTGAAGGTGTGATAAGTAGTCTGATCTCCCTTAATCGTTGAGGCAGTTCTTGGAAATCACCGCTATTTCGGACAATTCGTAGTGAGTTTTTGCTAGGAAAGTAATTTATCTTCTTTTACATGCCTCTTAGTTGAGATGCTAGGAAACAGTAAAAGCCCCAACCAAAGGTTACCAATAGATGGCGAGAAAGAATATGAGGCTATCAGAGGCAGGACTAGTTGACAAATTAGTCTTCAGCTGAGTAATTAAATAAGGGTTGTAATTTATGTTATTGTAGTTGAAGAATATCTGATTAGGGTCAGGTGAGTCGGCAGGGAGGGTAGGTGGTGAGACCAAGACAGATAGGTGGAAGAATCCAAAAGGTGATGGTCAAACTAAATTTAAATTAATATTTATTAGAATATTGATTAGATTTATTTTGTGTCTTGAAGGAGATTGAACTTTAACAAAATGCTTTACATTCTTAAACATTGACAATAAAATATTTTTTTAGAGTTATGATAAATGTCTCAAAAAATCTCCACCGTCTTGTTTCCTTTGGTTTAAAAAAAAAATCACATAGCCAGCCATCTGTCTTGTATAATTATCCTCATAAACCTCTGAAGTGTGCTTCTTTCCCAAAATATTATTGGCGTTGATCCTGGCATACAGTCATCACACCCGTAATTACAGCTGCTAACTGGAATATAGTCATCAGTATTTACTAGCCTCT
This sequence comes from Micronycteris hirsuta, assembly GCA_004026765.1. Lineage (NCBI taxonomy): Eukaryota > Metazoa > Chordata > Mammalia > Chiroptera > Phyllostomidae > Micronycteris > Micronycteris hirsuta. Next base: position 67,872 of record PVJI01004779.1, on the reverse strand, counting down.
ATTATGAATGCATAAATCATTTAATAAAATGGTGAGTGGATACATTACTTGTCATTTTGTTTATGTTAGGCATTCTCTGCAGGTATTCTACATGAAAGTTAAAGCAGTCTGAGACTCATTTTGTAGACTGTGCTTCTCGTTAATAGAAAGCAGCATGTGTGCATCCTGCAAACCCATTTCCTTATTTAAAGTGGGCATCCTTCCTTTACTGAGATGTGCTTCCTCTTTCATTACAGGACTGAAGACCAAGCCTTTGTAAACCCTTAAATGCACATCCCTTCCAAGTGACCTTTTGTCCTGAGCTACTAAGATGTATTGTTTAGTCCACTCTGAGTTACATGCGGTGTCTTAGGAATTTTTGTCTTGGTTAATTAAATTTGGAAATGTGTCATTTTTTTCCTATTTAAAATATAAATGAAAGTCCAGTCAAATCGATTTGGGAATCTGGTAGATGAGATCATTGCAAAGGATAAATTATTTAGGATTTTAAAATATATGTACCTTTTCTCCAGTAAGAACTTGAAACATCTTTAAGTTACGCTCTTGTCTGTGCTTCTTTTCCACTTATGGGTGTGTTTTATATCCATGGCACATGCTGAACAAATTCATCCTCACTAATTATACTAAAGAGAATGAGAGCCTGCTTTAATAAACATATTCCTTTTATACTTAAATATATTTGTTAAAGGAAGCTAAAGTAGAGATCTACAGCAGAGCTTATGAAACTATGTGAGATACTGTTTTACCAGTTAGACCTCTTTCTAAGCTCTTTATAGGAGCTTTGAGAGTGTTTTTTCTTTCAAAAAGTTTATTGTTTTTCCTTAACCATTCAAATTTTTTTTAAATCTTTGTCAAAGAATAGACACTAGAAATTTTTTGAGTCTGAAAGTGTAGAAGGAAAGGACTCTGCAGTTGTCATAAGTTCACTAGTTGTATCACTATGGAAAGCCAAGTTGATTATGCAGGTGATTTCCTGAAGTTCCTAATTTTCATGTATAAATCTATTTTTAATAAACAGAACTCCCATAAACTTTATGAAACATAAATTTATGACTTGCTAAGTCTGTATTATGACATCCATTTACCTTATTTTCCAATAACTATCACGTACTCTGTTGTCTTCTGTCCTCTGATTTCCTTACATTGTTTCTGGAAGAATTCTGTCATTTATTTGCCATTCAGAGATTAGTAAATTCTGGTTTTGGTTTATACTAATATGCCAAATATACTTATTATGTTGAGCATTCCTGTTCTCAGTCCAGACCCCAACACTTTTCTCCTGGACTTTATTTTTCTTATAAGATTAACCCTCTCTGTGTCTGCATATCTTATGTATCCAAATAAGATCATCTTTCTTAATCTTTTAGAAAACAGCACCTAAGTTTCCTTTTGAGCATACTAGAAATCAAAGGAGAAGAAAAAATAAAGTCTGTACCTAAGAGCTTTCTACCTGCTAGTCTCTCCATATTGGACTGCCTTTTTCCCCTCCTTATTTGATCTCTCCACACAGTTGAGCTGACCTAAACTCCTTGCTCATCATGGGCCCACTCCTGCCCAGCCTTGCCCAGTGCCTGCGCCCTCCTATGAACACTGCTCTTCTCTTCAGTAAGTCAGAATGCTTCAACTTTAAAAGGACTGATAGGGATCACCTCATGAAGCCATTTTAGACTAATTTCTCCTGACTTATACTGTATTCTCTGGTTTCAGCTCCTAGTTTATCCTGGTTATTTTTGTTTATATTCATGTTAATATGTGTTCCGTTGTTCTTGGGGTTATTTAATTTTGGTCAATTTTTCTTTGATCTTATTGTCTTATTTCTTATATGATCCATATTCATTGGAAAAATTCATATGGAAAAATTTATTGACTTATTTTCTGTGTCTTGATTACATTTCAAAATTAGTACAAAGATCCTTCATAGACCACATTCAATAAACTAATGAAGATGTAACATCCATTTTATAAAGTAACTAATTTAGACTTGATTAATATGCACTAACATCTCACTTAATCTGGTGGCCAAGTAGTTGACTGCCTCATCCACCAACAAAGGTGTCCTATGGAGTTCACTTGGCAACGTATTCATAGGCGTTATCAAAATCAGTTCTTCTGAACAATTCCTGGGAAATACTGAGAGTGCATTTGAGCAGTTTAGGAAATGTTAATGTTTACATTAAACATTTTGCTGATAACATGTACAAATGTATGAAGCACAAAACTGACTTTAATAAACAATAAATTTGCACCTGTAGCCAGCAATGTAGAAAATAAAAATGACTATTTCAGGTGCTCATGGTTTTGTATAATATATTCTCATTTACCAAGCAAGTGCTGTATGTCTTAATATTAAACCTTCTTTTTTATGTTTCACATATAAATTGAAAAGTTCTTTTTACATGACTTTTTGTTTGAAAAAATTTCTTATTGTCCTTATTTTCCACTTCATAAACCCATGATGCATACTGAAAATATTTGTATTAGGGCTAGACAAGTGTTGCCAGCAACCAGCAAAGGAACAAATGGAGCATAGTGAATGTGGAGTGAAGGTGTGTGCTTGGGAACCAAGGCCTTCTGAGTTTGAAATGAGAGAAGCTGGGAGAGCCACCGAGCTAGAAAGCCCAGGGTGTGTAATGGTGCAGGACCAGGTGGTGGTCCTTAGACCTCCCTTTGCCTTTTGTTTGCACTGTTTTTGTTTGGTAGCTAAATGGTGCTAATTAAACTTAAAGTCATGTTCTGAAGGTTACACCTTTTACATCAAAAAAATAGTAAAATGAGCATTTGAGCAAAGTGTGCAAAGCAGATTTTGAAATTAATTGTATAAAATTAATTGTTTTAAAATTAGTTGTATAAGTTATTTATGTCAGAAAACTGAAGACTATGTAGCAGCTTAAAATCTTTAAAAAAAATTTTTAAAGGTAACATCTTTGAGTAAGGAAGACCTGATAATTTAACATGTGACTGGTGAAATCATCTTCATTAGAAATCATCTTCTATATTAGAAATATTTTCTATCCTTTTCCTCAGCTACTGGTTCAGAACCAGTTATTCAAGTGAACATTATTTTTCTATGTAGCTTTGTTAGGATTAAGAACAAACTTGCCCATCTTTTTCATTTTGCATTTTCCAAATACTTCAGCTTGAAACATATTTTTAGATTGTCAGAGAACATCTTGACCTGGCTACTGGCTGCACGGAGTGCACCTTTTTTCATTTTGAATGATCATTTATTTATTCATTTGTAGATCCACAGGCTAAAGTACAAGGGTAACTTGTACACAGGCTAGCTTATACTAGTACTTTGAGGCAGTAGAGTCATTATTCATGCAATATGTTTGTTGAATTTATGTGGCTAATAACTATGTATAAAGTTAAGTAAAAACTTGATTTGAAAAATTTTCGGGTACAAAAAGAACTTCTCATTAGTGTGTGTGCGCATGTGCATACATACGCTTTAAGAATTTTACATATTTTTAGTAGGCTGTAAGCTCCATTTTATCCCAGCCATTTTATAGGCATTCATTAAATATTTATCTCACACACACACACACACATCCTCATCAGTTTACAGAGCTAATAGTTGGTTTTTTAATTCTTCCAGTAAATGGACAGAAATTAGATTTCTTTTCAAAATCAAAACAAAAATCAATTTTAGTATGTTGTGCTTTATTTGGGTACTTTTTCTATTTCTTCTTGCATTGAATTGTTAAACTCACTTATTTGTCTTTTTCTTAAATGATCATATTGAAGATTGTAATATTCCCACAAAGTATTAAAACCTCTCACTATTGTGAATTTTTCTATTTTTCCTTGTTCATGATTATCATATCTTTTGGTGGATGGTGTTACCCATGTGTACTGTACCTCATTATTCTTGATTGAAAGCAAAAATTGGTTAATATTACTGAATCAATTTTCTTTTTGTAAGTAGCTATCTGGGATTTCGTTTTCTATTCCTTATATTTTCAATCATAGTGTGTCCTTTTGCTTTGAATATATATTTATAAAAATAATTAGGCATTACTTTTTTGTAACTTCAATTTCATTATCACTTTTATAGGGAATTTAATGTTTACATTTATTTTTATTACTGATATATAGGTGCTTACTTCTATCCTGTTAATATCCTCCTTTTTGCTTGTGTTTTCTTGCCTTTGGTTAATTTGATGTTTTTTTTTAATATTCTTTTCCTCAGCTACTGGTTCAGAAGTTATACTTTCCATTTGTATTCTTCTTGCTGTTCTGCTTAATTTTAAGACCCATACTTTGTGAAGTCTAAATCTAATTAATAGTCCTCACTGCCTACTCAGAACACTTAAACTCTGATCCACTGCCCCCATGCTTCAGTTTATTGTCCAATAATTTAATTCTGCCCTGCTTGCTTATCCTTCAAATTAATCATTGTTACTGTTTTTAAATATAGTTTGTAATTGTTTAGATTTATCCATGTTTACCAATTTATTTTCTCACCCTTCTTCCATCCTGTTCTTGCTTTTTGAGTTTAATTTCCTTCTTGTCAAAATAGGTCCTTTAGTGGTGGTTTCAGTGAAAGTGTGTGAGTTATAAACTGCCTACCTTTGTCTGAAAATATCTCAGTTTTCCCTGTACTCTTGAATGGTAGTTTGGCTAGCTTTTGAATAGTTTTGTCTACTATTTACCATATTTATTTATGCATTTTGTTTACTAATATGGAATATCTGTTTAGTGCTTTCTTCAAATTCACTTTTTTTTTTTATCCTCACCTGATTACATTTTTTCATTGCTTTTGGGGGAGGGGGCTGGGTGGAGAAGCATCGATTGCTTTCCTTCTTATACAAGCCCCAACTGGGGATCGAACTTGCATCCTGGGTATGTGCCCTGATGGGAATTGAGACTGTGACCTTCTGGTGTACAGGATGTCACTCCAATAAACTTAGCCACACTGACCAGGGCCAAATCCTTTTGTACCTTTACTTCCTTATTTTACCTCTGAATATTTCAAATATGCTTATTTTATACAATCTTTCATATTCTCTTATTTTTCACTCTTGGAGTGAAAATTCTTTTGTGTGTTGCAGCTCTGCTTTCTCTTGAATATTTGTGTACCCTGTGCTGTAGGAGGGTCTCTGAAGAAGGGTTTCACATTTGCTTCTGCCAGTGTTATATTTTACCATTGTCAACAAAGTTTTTATGTTTTGAATTCTGAAAATTATAGCACAGAGGTCTGTTTATCCAACAAATAGTTACTGTGAGGATGGGGCAGAAGTCCTATCTTTTTATAGCGTGTAACCATACTAATTAATGCTAATTAAAAGAGGTTAAATAAATATAAAAATGACAGGAGAAACTTTATGCTGAAGTCCAAACAGAAATGAATTTAACTTGATAGCATAAGTACATATTTAGGTAGCTGCTACTGTTTTAAATGTTACTATAATTTACATCTGTATTTGAGTATAGTTTTCAATATAATTTAAAATGAAATTCAAGTAGGCTATTTGAAAAATGCCTGAAACACCTCTGGGAATACAGTTGGACAATCATTCACCTAGATTCTAGGGTCTACATTAATATTGCCTGACATGGTTTGCTAACTAAGCTCAAGATCTGTGTGTGTAAGGAAATAAATTATAGAAGTCAATTATAAATAATTTTTTTAAAAAATCTCTGTATTATATGTTGAGAACACATAGTTCTGAAGAGACAAGTGCCTGAATCATGCTGTTATTTCTCAGAAGGAAAGCTGGTTGGAGTTTGGGGAATTCTCTTAGTGCATCCTAAAGCTTCAAAATTATTTGTCTGTGCTGCTTTGTGACTGAATCCAAAATTATTTACATATGAAGTAAAACCTTATATTATTTTGGAATGCTTTTCTCGTGGATAATCATTTACATGGTGAAAATCAGAAATACATATATCAGTCTAGAGGGTTTCTGTGCACCAGCACCTGTGGCAGTCACATACCTGTATTTTGCCGTGTATAACGCACACCTATAGCACTACCCATGTAAAATGCACATCCTTATTTTTCCCTCAAAATTTTGGGTAAAAAATGCTCATTATACATGGCAAAATATGGTAATAACAAATATTGTGTAGATAAGCTCAGTTTTATACTTTGTTAAATGTGGTTGTGATTTTCATTTTATAATCTGCATAAGTGCTAGTAGATTTAGTTAAGTGATCTCATTTGTGATTTCTCCCTTCCTTTTAAAATTTAAATTTTAAAATTTATTGAAGCTCTCTATTATTTTAAATAATGTATTGCCATCACTATACTTTTTTATTTATATTATGAATCTCAAAAAGCACAAAAGAATGCCAGAAAACTACCACACTTCTCACTTGCCTTTCAGAACACAAGTTTCTGCTATTTAAGGGTGAGGAGTTACTCTTTCTTTTTAAAGATTTTATTTATTTTTTTTAGAGAGAGGGGAAGAGAGGGAGAGAAACAGCAACGTGTGGTTGCCTCTCACATGGCCCTCACGGGGACCTGGCCTGCAACCTAGGCATGTGCCCTGACTGGGAATTGAACCGGGACCCTTTGGTTCCCAGCCCGTGCTCAATCCACTGAGCTACACCAGCCAGGGCTAGGAGTTACTCTTTTTATCCACCTGTTTACCTTGAGTACCTTGGAGGCTTGCCATGCGTAATCTGGCTGATCTATTTGCTTTCTATTTTTCTTCAACCACCCCACCAAACTATGACATTAAAAAAAAAATTTTGTTCTACTTCAGTTTCTTTACACCCTGTTCCACGTCCTTTTGGCATTGCATCTTCCTGGTTTGGGTATAGCTTGCAAGTGTTACCTCTGCCAAATTTTCATACTCTTTTGCCTTCCTAGGCTTAGGGAGCTTGTCAGGCCATAAAATACATGTGAAACTCAGGTTTCAATGAAAAGCATTCCCTCATCCTGAAGTCCAACTTTTCTCATCCTTTGGCTTAATAGGATTACACAAAGGCCATTTGATGTTGGGCCGGCTGTGTTAGCAATTTAACGATGTTGAGAAAGAGACAGTGGCCAAGCCTTAATGAGACTGTCATTTCACAACCTCTAAATGAAGAGGATACAGCTGAGGAAGTCTGGCTCCTTGCCACCCTACCAGCTGGGTGGTATATGCCTTATTAGCATCATCTTACAGACTCACTGCCACTCCAGAGTGAGGTTGTGTGGTGTGATGTGGTGGGGAGCTGTTCCCTGAATGGGCGGGGACAGGAACTTGATACATCATCATTAGTGAATGTAACTATGCTCTATTCTTCCAAGATGTTGGTATCATTCAGTAGCTTAATATTTGGGACTAGAATGTTAGGAATTGACATTAAGACAAGACCTGAAGTCCAAGAGAGTCATAGATATTTTACTTATTATATTAATTTTGAGCTCTTTTTCTCCTTATAGCTGTAATCCTATTTTTACTGTTTCTGAATCCTTGAGTTTTTGGACTTGGCCTTTAAATGCCCACTGTATGTCTCTCGTTTTTAGGAAAAAGGCACCTTGGTCTTTCAGTCTGCTAATTTAATATTTTAATGGTCTTAAGATCTCCACAATTAGCATCTTAGCTGATGATCACTACTATTATTATTTCAGATAGTTGGTAGTAATCCATTTGTTTTTGCTGTATTCCTAAATTTTCAGTTTGGTAGATAAAGAGGGGGTCAGTATTTGGCTCTTGGATTGGCTGATTATAAATAGATTGGAAAATAGCAATAAGCTGGGATATTGCTTTACTCTAATGGTCCCTTTCAAATACTTAAAAGCAAATGATTCATCAGATAGGCTCACTAAAAGCAGAAACCTGCCCATTTGTAGAATTTGACTCCTCCTAATCAGAGTAAGGCAGCAGGATGTTGAGTTCCTGCTCTGCACCTGATTAAAGCGAACTGCGCAAGGAACGCTTGGGTAAAGGAGGAAGCACAAGACCGTCTCAGCTGGGGGTAGAAGAGCTAAATGATTTTAAAATCTTCCAGGTTTGTTTTATTTTTCTAGATCTGCATAGTAGATAAACACATATTCAATCTCAAGCTTTACATTTTTAAAGTAACATTCCATCTATGATTTAAGGAAAACATATCTACGTATGGTTCAAGCAAAATTTCTTCCGAATAGATGTGTTATTTTCAGACAATTCTGTTATTATCTGAATTTGAAAAATTTCTATGTGGCATTTATTACAGCTTTTCAAAGAGTCACTTATTTTTACTTATAATAAATATTGGTGATTTCCCCCACTGATTTCTATTTTATTAAGTATTTTTTCCCATTAGGGTGCTCTGTGATGATTTTGATTTTTAAATTATATATTTACCTGAATTCATTGTAGTATTTTCTCATGATTATGAAAGCATTGAAAATGTGTTCCCTATAATTATTTCAATATTTTTACAAAGTTAAACTTAAAATCTGCTCTCCTAAAAATAATTTTTAAAAAATTCAAAGTATTCTGCTACTCTAATTTAAATAGAACTGAGAAAATACTTAACATTAAGACTATTTTTATATTATTTTTGCTTATAAATCTTGTTGTTTAGTATTCTGTATTTTATCTCTGATAATTGATATATAAATGTGTGTACATACATATGGTATTTATTTACCCTTAAATTATAACCTTTAGACATACATACTAAATGTGGACATGTCTAAATAATGCCTGCAAAATCTGACAAATTTTTAAAATATTTTATTTATATAATAAAATATAAAATATAAATTTGTTTTTAGAGAGAGGGGCAGGAGGAAGAAAGAAAGGGAGAGAAACATCAACTGGTTGCCTTTCATATTTTCCTTGAGCTGGGCACAGAACCCCCAACCCAGGCATGTGCCCTGACTGGGAATCTAATTGGCGACCTTTTGCTTTGCTGAATGACACCCAACCAACTGAGCCAAACCAGTGAGGGCCTAACATAATTTTGTGTATACTTATATTATTCCCAAGGGTAATTTCAAAAAATATTATTTTCTTGGGATAAATATCATGAATGTGTACAGCATTGGTTAGATATTTCCTAAGATCAACAGTTTTTTAGACTTTTGCCAGTTTAAGATTTAGGTGAAACTTGTAATTTAAAGTATCAAGAAGCAGATAAAAATATCACAAGAAAAGCATATCAATATCTCTCTTGAGTAGATGAAAAAATCTTGAACAAAATATTCACAGACTAAATCCAGTAAAGATAAAGAGGATTATATACCATGACCAAGTAGGCTTTAGTGCAGGAATGCAAAGTTGGTTTAACTTACAAAATTTGATTAATGTTATTTAGCATATGTGTAGAATAAAGAACGAATTCCACATTATCTCAACAAACTGAAAAAGACATTTGATAAAAATTAACTCTTTTTGTGATGAAAATGCTTGACAACCTAGGAATAGAGCTTAACCTGAAAAAGGGCACCTACAATAAACCTACAGCAAACATTATATTCAATAGTAAAAGATGCTTTCCTGCTAAGATAAGAATAGTTTTTGGACTCTCCACTTCTATTTAGCATTGCTAAGAGTAACTAGACAAGAAAAAGAAAGAACATATTGGAAAAGAAGAAGTAAAATTTTCTTTTTTAGCTGTTAATATGATTCTAGGTTGTCTATAGATGATTCTAAAGAAAACAAAAAATTACTAGACCTAATAAATGAGTTCAGGGAGGATTCAGGATATGAGATCGATATACAGAAATCATTGCTATTTTTACACATTGTCAGTGATCAATAAGCACATCAAAACATTATCCATCAGGGCAATATGAATCAAAACCACATTAAAATGCCACTTTAAACCCACTAAAATGTCTGTAATAAAAAAAATAGGTAATACCAAGTGTTGGTGAGGATGTAGAGAAATTGGAACACTTATACACTTATTGTGATAATGTACAGAGGGGAATTGCTACTTTGTTTTTATTTGTTTTATTTTTGGTAACAATACAATATTTCAATATTGTCTTAGCATATTTTATTTATACAATAAATACAGTGTTACCAACTAGAACCTCCATGTTATACACTAAATGTCTGACCTTATTCATCTTATACCCAAAAGTTTGTAGCTTTTTACCAACCTCTTCCTATTTTCCTCACTGCCCTGCCCCCCATTCCCTGGCAACCACTTTTACTCTTTGTTTCTACAAGTTTGAACTTTTATTTAGATTCCACATGTAGGGTGATAGCATGTAGGATTGTCTTTCTCCATCTGACTTATCTCACAGAGCATAGGCCCCCAAATTCCATTTATGTTGCTGAAAATGTCAGGATTTCCTTCTATCTCATAGCCGAATAATGTTCCATTGTGTTTATGTATGTATCCATGTCACATCTGCTTTATCCATTCATCTGTTGACACGTACTTAGGTTGTTTCCATATCTTGGCTATATTGAGTAATACTGCAGTGAACATGGTAGTACAGATACCATTTTGAGATGCTGTTTCATTTCCTTTGGATATGTATACCCAAAAGTGGGATTGCTAGATCATATGGTAGTTTTATTTTTAATTTTTTAAGGAACTTCAATACAGTTTTCCATAGTGGCCGCACCAATTTATATTCTCACAAACAGTGTACAGGGCTCGCCTTTTCCCCATGTCCTTGCTCACACTTGTTCTCTCTTTTCTTTTGATGACAGCAATTTTAAAGATATAAGGTGATAACCTATAGTGCTTTTGATTTTCATTTTCTGATGACTTGTGATGTTAGTAACTTCCGTGTGCCTATTGGCCATTTGTATGCTTTCTTTGGAAAAATGTTTATTAGTTTTTCTGCCTGTTCTTTAATTGTATTGTTGTTGTTGTTTTTGCTATTGAGTTGTGTGAATTCTTTGCATTTTTTGCATATTAACCATTTATCATATATGTGACTGTGAATGTTTTCTTTCATTCTGTAAGTTGCCTTGTCATTTTGTTGATAGTTTCCTTTGCTGTGCAGAAGCTTTTTAGTTTGCTATAGTCTCACTTGTTTACTTTTGCTTTTGTGCCTCTGCTTTTCAGATTAAATCAAAAAATCATTGCCAATAATGATGGCAAGGGTATTACCCCCTATGTTTTCTTTGAGGAATTTTATAGTTTCAGGTCTTCAATTTAAGTCTTTAATCCATTTTGCATTGATTTTTGTGTATAGTGTAAGACAGGGGTCCAATTTTAATCTTTTGTATATTGATTGTTTCCTTTGGACTTAAATTTTGTTCCTTGGATCTATGTGCCTCTTTTTATGCCAGTACGGTACTGATTTGGTTACTGTAACTTTACAATATAGTTTGAAATCAGGAAGTGTGATGCTTCCAGCTTTGTTCTTCTTTCTCAAGATTGCTTTGGTCATCCTGGGTCTTTTGTGGTTTTATTCATATTTGGTGATTTTTTTTCCATTTTTGTGAAAAATGCCATTGGAATTTAGGGAGGGATAGCATTGAATCTGTAGATTGATTTGGGTTTTATGGATATTTTAACAATGTTAATTTTTCAAATCCATAAGCACATAATATCCTTCAATTTATTTTTGTCATCTCCAATTTTCTTCCTCAATGACTGTCTCATAGTCTTCAATGCACAGATCATTCACCTCCTTGTTTAAAAGTATTCCTAAGTATTGTATTCTTATTAATGCAATTTTAAAGGGGATTATTTTCTTAATTTCTATTTCTGCTAGTTTGTTGTTAATGCATAGGAGTATAACTAATAAATAAATCCAGTAAGATTACAGAACAGAAAAGCAATATATAAAAGTAAGTTATGTCATGTAAAATTTCATATGCTAAATGACAGATCCCTCTTTCTAGTTTGATGTCTATGTGCTGTCATTTATTTGGATATGGCTTGTAATTTCTCTGATTTGAAATATCCTGCTTATGATTTTGTTATTCTGTTTGTCCTGATATATATATTTACCTTTACCTCAGCTTTTAATACAATGAAAAATCCACCAATGTGTTTCTTAAAATTATTCAAATCATTTTGAAAAACTCACTGAGGTCACACAACCTGGTTTTCTATTATCTTATTTATCCTTGGAGTCAGGTGATTATTGTGTTAAATGGTGATGTTCTGTGTTTATATGCATCAGTGAGTTGTTTAAAGCTGCCAGTTTCCACAGGAGAGATGATTTTAAATTCATGATTGACAACAGAATGAAATAATTTTTTTAATTCTATGAAAAAAATAGTGGTAAGTTGTGGAAAATCAGACAATTGGGGAAAAAATGTTTGTATTTACCCAGCCAGTAACTTTTGGATGATTAATAAGCTCTTTTAGCTGTCAAAACATTTACAGGAGTACTATTTAAAATCAATGATACAGACACAATTGAAAGGTTCTCTGGCCTGAGATCTAATGTATTCCCTCTATGATTTTATTTTTATTTTTAATATATTTTATTGTTTATGCTGTTACAGTTGTCTCACTTTTTCCCCTTTGCCCTCCTCTGCCTGGTACCCTCGTTCCCTCCAGTAATCTTCCCACTTAGTTCATGTCCATGGGTTGTGTATATAAGTTCTTTGGATTCTCCATTTCCTATACTATTCTTAACATCCTCCTGTCTATTTTGTACCTACCATTTATGATTCTTAATTCCTGTACCCTTTTCTCCATTCTGCCCCTTCCCCCTCACAGGTGATAACCCCTGAAATGATATCCATATCTATTATTCTATTTCTGTTCTCGTTATATCCTTATTTTTTTTCTTTTTTTAGATTTAGTTGTTGATAATTGTGAATTTGTTGCTATTTTACTGTTCATAGTTTTGATTATCTTCTTTTTTCTTAGCTAAGTCCCTTTAACATTTCATGTAATAATGACTTAGTGATGATGAACTCCTTTAGCTTTACCTTGTCTGGGAAGCACTTTATCTGCCCTTTGATTCTAAATGATAGCTTTGCATGATAGAATAATCTAGGCTGTAGGTCCTTGTTTTTCATTATTTTGAATACTTCTTGCCAGTCTCTTCCTGCCTGCAAAGTTTCTTTTGAGAAATCCACTGATAGTCTCATGGGAACTCTTTTTAGGTAACTCTCTGCTTCTCTCTCGCTGCTTTTAATATTCTCTCTTCACCTTCACCTTTGGCATTTTAATTATGATGTGTCTTGGTGCGTTCCTCTTTGGGTCCAATTTATTTGGGACTCTCTATGTTTCCTGGACTTGTATGTCTATTTCCTTTGCCATATTAGAGAAGTTTTCTTTTATTATTTTCTCAAATAAGCTTTCAATTTCTAGCTCTTCCTCTTCTTCTGGCATCCCTGTGATTCGGATGGATGTTGGTATGTTTGGAGATGTCCCAGAGATTTCTTATACTATCCTTGTTTTTTTGAATTTTTGTTTCTTCTTGCTGTTCTGGTTAAATGCTCATTTCTTCCTTATGTTCCAAATTGTTGCTTTGAATACCAGCTTCTTCCATTCAGTGTTGGTTCCCTGTAAATTTTTCTTTATTTCACTTAATGTAACCTTCACTTCTTACTTTATATTGTTGCCATACTCAATGAGTTCTTTGAGCATCCTGATGACCAGTGTTTTAATCTCTGCACCTGATAGATTGGTTATCTCCATTTTGCTTAGTTCTTTTTCTGGGGTTTTGTTCTCTTCTTCCATTTGGGCCATATTTCTTTGTCTCCACAACTTGGAAGCCTCCCTGTGTTTGTTCCTGTGTATTAGGTAGACCTTCTTTGGCTCCCTGTTTTAGTAGTGTGGCCTATTGTAGAAAAGGCATCTGTAAATTACGTGGGGTGAAGCCTTAGGTAATTACGAGGGTCAGGCAACTTGCTTCATTGCTTTGTGGCTCTGTGTGGGAGGAGGGCTTGAAGAGGGGACAGTGCCATTGCCTGGCTTCTGGAGGTTTGCCTGGCACTTGCCCCGTTTCCAGTCACTTCACTCACTCCCCTATGATACTGGCACTCTTCCAGCTGATTCCCTGATGGTAAATCCCAGAGTGGGTGGGTTTGTGTACATTCTAAGACCATGCAGAACCTTTGAGCAGAGTCTCCTGAAAAGCCAGCAGTTTCTTCTGCCTCTCTAACCCCCACAGGTTTTTACAGCAGAAGTTATGGGGATTTATCTTCCCGGCATTGAAACCCTGGGCTGTTTGGTCTGGCCTGAGGCTGGGATTGCTTGCTCCCAAGGTATCACTCCTGATTTTTATCCACCACAATATGAATGCGGGGCTGCCAGACCCATTCTGCCGCTGCTGCCTCTCCATGCCGCACAGTGTCTCCTTGCATTTCCACCTACTTCTGCATCTCCACCCCTCCTACTCATCTGTTGTGGTTTCTTTAAATCATTGGTTTTCCGACTTCCAAAAAGTTCGATTTTCTGACAGTTCTGAGTGTTATTTGTTTGGAAGTTTAGTTGTAAATCTTTCTGTGGTTGCACAAGGACGCAAAGCATGTCTACCTATGCCTCCATACTGATTGGAAGTTCCCTCTATCTTTTTAAAAGCATATCTTTGTGGCATTGAAAAAAATTCTTAGGACCTCAAGTTGGGAGTCTTGGATTATACTCTGATTTTGTCAGCAGTTAGTTTTAGAACCCAAAATCCCAGAAGTGTGGTTTTCCAATTAGTTCCTAAATTTCACTTTGCAGCTGAAGATGATGTTCCCAGGCCCCAACCCTCAAGTTTCTGACTTTTCATAGGTTTAGTATAGGACTAAATAACATCTTTTCCCTGTTGAGATTTCGGTTGGCCATTTCTTATCTATAGTTTCATAGAATGAGTGTCAGGGAGGAAATACAGAGTGTAGCATCCTCAGGATGTGTGACTATACACACAGGGAGTTTCATTTGGAAATAAAAGGCTAAAAATGTGTTTTTCAAGTGCGACTGGTCAGTCTAGAAGTGGCACTAAAAACAAACTTAACCATTTTCCTCATTTATTAAATTTGAATATTAATACCCACTTCATTGGATTGTTGTAAGAATTAAATGATATACTGGATGTAAAATAATGACAGTAATAACGGTGAGTATTTTAATCTACTTTCTATATATATTTTACAAACTTGGCTACCAGTCAGCAACTTGCTTTTTATACAGTAACTGGTGAAGTAAATGAGATGCCAGTGCAGAAAACCAGAGAACGAGTGTCCTGCTAGGGTATCTAACACACTACAATGAGCATCATGGAGGGGCTTGATGTGTGGGCTTGGGCACACGCCTAGACTAGTTAGGAAGCTGAAAGACCCTCTGGCAAGGTTCGTAGGAGGAGCACAAAGCACTAGCTTGTCTAAGGTTCATTCAAGATTTAAGATATTTTGGTGATTTTTCTAAATTGAGCTATTTTCTACTGTCCTGGCCTACAGATGCAGCTTGAGGAAAATGTAAGCTAAACTTCTTAATTTTTAGTCAGTATTTATAAGATATGCTTCTCTTTTTGCCAACAGTATAGAGTAATAGCATTTTGGTCACTTATCTACAAGTTCAACAGTGAACTAGCAGTTACCCAGCTCTTGTCACAAGTTGTTAAGTTGAGCAGAATTTGAAAGAGACAGCTATAGAATGAGTTAATGATCAATATCATCACATTCCAAAGCATGCTTCGTGAATATTAACTCCACAGTCAGTGAAGAAAAAAACATGCCATAAGTAGGTATGAGAAATATTGGTTTAAACAGTTATAAATCAAACTGTATATTTTAATCAAGGATATAAGAAACAATCTTAATAAGAATATCGTGTTCAGTAAAAATGTTGTTGAAAATAGTTTCCTACTGCAATTTAGTGCCAAAAAAAGTTTCTTTCTATGTGAAGACCTGATACACAACCTCTTAAAGGTGAGAGAGGATGATACGGTTTCTAATCTAGTTATTATGTTTTATTTCTAAAGTATTTTGGATGTGAAATTGAGTATGAATTACAAATGTATATTTTTGAAAAAGTATTTTGGAAATTAATGGAGTAGAAATTAGAATATTTTAAATATTTGAAACTAAACTATAATAAAATGAGGGCATAGTGTATTTTGTTTATAATACATTATAAAAAGCATTTAAGTTGTGATGTTAAATTTACAGATGAACCTGAAAAGATTTGTTTAACCAAATGCCCAAGAAATGAGAATACATCCATTGTTACAGCTGAATTAACTGTTTTTCTCAGAATCCTACCATTATTTGAATAACTTCCCCCAAATATAGCACTTTATAGTGTCATCCATTTAACTTTGAAGAACTAGATGTTTAAACAGAGCAGATGACTTTAAACTTCAAATGCCAGGAAATGAAAAAAATTAGGTTCTTTTTTGGGAAAACCAAGTAAATTTGAGAACCTAGTGAGGAAAGAGTACCAAGCTATGTAATTCTCATATTCAAGAGAATGTGAATAAAAAAATAGAATTGGCAAGAGGAAGTTAATTAACTTGAAGGGTAAACTTCATATAGAATTTTTCATTATAAATAACCAGGGGGATAATGTTCTCCAGAGGTGCATATGCTTAGAATTGTGAAAGAATGTCATTTTTTAAATTAGGAGCTCATGGTTCATTATAATGGCATTATTCGCTTTTGGTCTGGTGTTACTTCATTGAGCAGTACATTTTGTTTGAGATATATATGTATATATAAAGTGGTGTGCACAACATCAATGTAACCTGGCAGGCAAGAAGAGTAAACTGGAATGCGCATGCGTGGACAATGACGACTTCGCTGTAGTGGTTGTACTAGTCAGTGGGGGTGGTAGACGCTGTTGAGTGAGCATGTGTACTGTGATTGTCTCATTCAAAATAACTTAGCAAGTAGAGCAACAAATCTGCATCAAATCTTGTGTTAAGCTTCAACATTCCTCTATGAAAACTATTCAGATGATTCAGAAAGCTGCAGCTTAGACAACTGGTAATTGGCAGCTTCATAAAAACAATGCACCTGCTCATGCGTGACGTCTCATGCGGAGTTTTTTTGTAAAACATCAAATCACCCAGGTGACTCAGCCTCCTTACGACCCAAATCTGGCACTCTGGAGCTCATGGTTTTTCCCAAAACTAAAATCACCTTTGAAAGGGAAGAGATTTCAGACCATTGATGAGATTCAGGAAAATACGATGGGGCAGCTGATGGTGATTGGGAGAACTGTGTGAGGTCCAAAGGTGCCTTTGAAGGGGTCTGAGGTGTCATTGTCCTATGTACAATGTTTCTTGTATCTTCTTTAATAAATGTCTCTTTTTCATATTGCATGGCTGGAGACGTTCTGGACAGACCTTCATATATATATTATCTTGAGGGTGTAGTTCATGGGATAATTGCACCCCTGAGGGAATCTGAAACACTTCATGTCATAGTGCATTTCATACCTTCAAGCTATTGAAGTATGAGATTTTTGCACAACTACTCCACCCCATCAAAACTTTATCAAGTCAGTCCAGGTGTTTTTAAAGTGATTTGTTACTTTCTATGATCTTTTTAAGAGTACGAAGACTACTCTTTATGAAATTTTCATTTATCTTCTGTCACTTTTTCCCTACCCTGAAATTATAAGACAGAAAATTGTATAACAGCAGATTGGTATTTTCCTCTTACATAAAACTTACACTAAGCATATTACTCAAAACACTTCTACATTTGAGGGCAAAATATTTGCAGTATGCCCTGGAAATGGTTCTTCTAACCGCTTTGAACACTGTGATTGAAACTGTGCAGTTTAGATTCATGTAAATTTATTTAAAGGTAAAAGTGATGTAATTTGTGATGATTGATTTATTTTGGGGGAAAGTTAAATACCTTTGCTAACTTTTTGCTTACAGAATGGAAAAACTGGTGGAAAATTATTGGTGGGCATACATAGTAGAATGATGTTTTAAAGTGTATTTTCAGTTAATATAGAGGATATACATAAATAAAACAATAAAATACAATATTAAAATACTCATATTTAGGTTTGCCTAGTAATAAAAGTCTATTTTGCGGCAATTGTTATGAAATATATTGCTGTCAGCAGATATTTAGAACCCAATTCTTCCCCTTCACCCCTGATGCCAATGAGTTTGATGACTCTATATTTCTGTCTGTTCGACCAGGTGAGTGGTGGCAAGAGACATTCAGGCAAAGCTATTTTTATTATTATTTTTTTAATTTTATATATTTTATTGATTATGCTGTTATAGTTGTCCCATTTTTTCTCCTCATTATTCCCCTCTGCCCTGTACCCACCTCCCACCATCATTCCTCCTCTGCCTTTAGTTCATGTCCATGGGTCATACACATAAGTTCTTTGGCTTCTCCATTTCCCATACTATTCTTAACCTCCCTCCATCCATTTTGTACCTACCAATTATGCTTCTTATTCTCTGAACCTTTTCTCTCATTCTTCTTGCTCCTCCTCTCCACTGATAACCCTCCCTGTGATCTCCATTTCTGTGAATCTGTTCCTGTTCTAGTTGTTTGCTTATGCTCAGTTTGTTTTATTTTTGTTTTTTCTTAAGTTCAATTATTGATAGTTGTGAGTTTGTTTTCATTTTACTGTTCATATTTTTTGTTCGTCTTCTTTTTCTTAGATAAGTCCCACTCATATTTTGTATAATAAGGGCTTAGTGATGATGAACTCCTTTAACTTGACCCTATCTGAGAAGCACTGTATCTGCCCTTCAATTCTAAATGATAGCTTTTCTGGATAGAGTAATCTTGGAGGTAGGTCCTTGCCTTTTATGACTTTGAATACTTCTTTCCATCCCCTTCTTGCCTGTAAGGTTTCTTTTGAGAAATCAGCTGATGGTCTCATGGGAACTCCTTTGTAAGTAACTCTCTGCCTTTCTCTTGCTGCTTTTAAGATTTTCTCCTTATCTTTAATCTTCGGTGATGTAATTATTGTGTGTCTTGGTGTTTTCTTCCTTGGGTCCAACTTCTTTGGACTCTCCAAGCTTCCTGGACTTCCTGGAAGTCTATTTCCTTTTCCAGATTGGGGATGTTCTCTTTCATTATGTTTTCAAATAAGTGTTCAAATTCTTTTTTTTTAAAGATTTTATTTATTTATTTAGAGAGAGGGGAAGGGAAGGAGAAAGAGAGGGAGAGAAACAGCAATGTGTGGTTGCACCTCAGGTGTCCACAAATGGGGACCTGGTCCACAATTCATGCATGTGCCCTGACTGGGAATCAAACCAACGACCCTTTCATTCACATTCCACTGAGCTATACCAGCCAGGGAAGTGTTCAAATTCTTGCTCTTCCTCTTCTTGTTCTGACACCCCTATGATTCAGATGTTGGAATGTTTAAGGTTGTCCCAAAGGTTCCTAAGCCTCTCCTCATTGTTTTGAATTATTGTTTCTTCATTCTGTTCTGGTTGAATGCTTATTTCTTCCTGTGTGCCAAACTGTTGACTTGAGTCCCAGTTTCTTTCCCTTCACTGTTGATTCCCTGTACATTTTTCTTTATTTCACTCTTAATAACCTTCACTTTTTCCTCTATTTTGTGACCATACTCAACCATTTCTGTGAGCATGCTGATTACCAGTGTTTTGAACTCTGCATCTGGTAGGTTGACTATCTCTTCATCACCTAGTTGTATTTTTTCTGGAGCTTTTATCTGTTCTTTCATTTGGACCATATTTTGTTTGTCTAGGCAAGCCTATTACATAGTAAGGGGCAGAGCCTTAGGTATTTGCCAGGGCAGAGCAACCCACGTTGCTGCGTTGTGGTGCTGTTTGTGGAGGAGGGGTCCAAGAGGGAACAATACTGCTTGTTCATCTCTCTACTGGCTTTCAGTCACTTCCTCTGCTACCCACAAACAGATTGGGCCCTTCTGGGGCTGACATCTGGGTGGGTGGTTTTGTTTACATTCTAGGACCCTGTGGGTCTCTCCAACGACCTCTCCTATGAGGCTGGGAGTTTCTCCTGCCACCTTAACCTCCACAGATTTTCAGTGAGAGGTTTTGAGGCTTTATTTCCACCTTCTCAAACCCTGAGTTGCATGGTCTGTCTCACTCCACAGTTGTTCCTCCTGGTTTATCAGCACACAAATGTGGAAGGAACCACCTGCTCTTCCAGCCTCTGTCTCCCCGGGTCCACCAGCTGCTGTCCCGCCCGCCCCAGTCCTCCAGCTTCTGCCATGCTGCTAGTCTTCTCCACCCCAGCTGCCCGTGTCCACCCCTCCTATGGGTCTGGATGAATGTTTCTTCTTTAACTGCTTGGTGTTGGACTTCCATTCAGTTCAATGTTCTGGAAATTCTGGTTATTTTTTTTTGTTTTTAAATTTGTTGTTGTCCTTCTTTTTGGTTTTGCGAGGAGGTAAAGTGTATCCACCTATGCCTCCATCTTGGCCATAAGTCTCAGGCAAAGCTATTCTAATGACTGTTGGACAAGCTTGTCTGGAATTCAGAAGATGATTGAATTAGAGATGAGAATTTGGAGGTTATTAGTGTATTAAGTCCTAATTGGATGTGAAGAAATCAGTCTGATAGAGTGAGGTCTATGGGGAAATGAAGGTGGCATTTTGGATAACACGAGTTATGGGTAAGAGCCTAGTTGTGAGTGATGAGACAAGCAGGAGAATTAGGAATTGGCAATGTTTAGAAACCAAGGAAAGGGGTGTTTAGAAGGATGATACAATCTCATTGAGTGAAATGCATTCAAAAGGATTGCCAGGTGGTGAGGATCCGGCTGAGTTTGCAATCAGCTGAGTTTATAACCATGTATTCACTGGAAGTATTTGTCAGTTGGTATTATCTCTGGTTTTCTCTGTGAGTTTGAACACAGTTTAGGAACAGAGAAGACAAATGTTTAGATTTTCATTGGATTAATGGAAGATCAGTAAAGTGAAGGATTGGTCCTGATACAGTAAGTGAAGTGATAGACTGTGTGATACAGGTTTTCATAAATCTTACTAAGATTTCTGATAGACAATAAGTCAACCAAACTGTTACAACTTGATTTCACATGTCAAAATGCCAGTTGACGTAAGATGTTAACTCCCATCTCTGTCCACACCAAGCCACATAAATTTACCTCTCTTCTTTCTTTTAAAGAGTTGAAATTAAAGAGGGGCAGTAGCTTTCTGCAGGGTAAAAATGGCCCTGGTAGACTGACTCTGACTATAATTTTCTTGTCTCTAGCTTAGACCATCTAGTTGAACACCCTGATACTTAAAATCTTGCACAAGGCCTTGTGTTTTGAGGTAATTTAAAACCTTATTAATCCAGTTCCCATTGAGTCAGGATTTGAGCAATTCCAGAACAAGGCTTATTAAAACTCACTGTAACCGTTCTGAAAAAAGTTCCACTAAGCAAACTAATAGTGCACACAAGATTTTAGCAAGAATGTTCAAACTGCTTAAAACAGGACTTTGTTTATAAGCACCTGTAAGTACTTCTGACATACTTTAGGAGCTCTCACTTACTTATAAACTATCTATACACGCATTGCAAATCACCATTATCTAGTTATTAAATCTATGGATTGAAACTGTGTAAGACTTTATTAGTTTAATTCCAATTGCTACATTTTATAGACGGTTTTCAGCGGCTAATGCCAAACATTAGCTCAAATAATTTTCTAAAGAGCAGTATTAAATCCAAACACCAGAAACCAGTTTAAAACTCCTTGAAATTAGGGTCTTTGTATTCCATGCTATTTTATCCCATAGTCCTCATTTCATCACTTCTGTACTCTCCCCACACAATTTTAAGAAATATTAGTGGATGCCGTGTTCAGGATTTCTTTTCCTATTCTCTGAGTGACAGTACCAGAAGTCTAGAACTTTGATATCAGCCATGAGGCACAGTGATATTTTAGAAAGCTTCGGTCAATAACAATTTTGGACCAACCCCAGAGGATGGAGTCTTTATATCAAGTCCCCTGCGGCTCCAACGGGCAGTCAGTGTTCCCTGGTACAACGTCTGTTATCAGTTGGGATGATTTAAGATAAGCAAAACTGTAATTTTTTAAATTAGTTAATATTGGAGTAAATTACTAAGTGATTTTAAAATTTAAAGATAGCTGAATTATTTTCTCAAACTTTGAGTTGTTTTGAAGTTATCACTGGTAGGTATTTAGGTGAGGGATCGTGAACAGTGGCTTCTCAATGGTCTCCGTAGCTCCTGATCTCCACTGAGGCCTTCACCCAGAAAACGTGCTTTGGAAACTTTGCTACCTTCAATCTACATCTGTCCTTTTAGGCAATAGGTATGATGTGACTAATAAATACTTCCCGAATTGTCGGTCTTACCCTCTAGCCTTTTGGCAATGGACATTCTCTAAAAAAGTTAATAAATTTAAAATGTAGAGGTATACATCCAGATTTATTTTTATTTCAGTGACCTCTGAGTGTTTTGTACTCTTTTCAAAGAGAAGAGCTTTTCTGTCACAAACTGAATTGTAGTCAAAGAAGACTTAATTGTGTAGTATATACTACAGAGTATTATGTGACCATATCATTGGGTCTTACTTTAACATGTGGTAGATGTCTAAATGTCAAAATATAAATACCTACATTGGATCTTTATCAGAAATTTGGGCAAAATAATCTTCTTGGGCAAATAACATTGGAAATGGGGTCATAATAACCAGGATTTTGGTGCAATAGCAGCTTACATAAGTGGGATCTGGCACTAAGCCAGGCTAGTGCTATTCCTTACCTTTGAAAGGTGTCGATTTTGTCTTCCCTATTGCAAGGTAGGTTGCAAAATTCAAGAACTTGCTAGATTCTGCTTTATGCCAATCTGACTGTTCTGAAATTGTAAGGCAGCTGTTTTATGACCAAGGAAAATGTTAGGTCCTGTGTAGCTCCTCATTCCTGGCAAGTCTTACTCTTAAAAATGCCCTTGGAATGTGCTGCTGCTGGCATTTGAAAATTTTTGCTTTCATTTTTGTCACAGAGTCTTTTGGAGAGTGGGTGGGATAACAAAGAAAAGTGTGTTGTAGATTTATAGCTTAATAGGAAGAGTGCTTCCTGGTCGTGTAACTTGGCAGTGCTTTGACCCTAGAATTTTAATTAAATTATTTTATTTATGGTTTCCTAGTTTGTAAAACTGAAATCATATGTGTTCTCTCTTTATCTCACAGGGACATAGGGGATGTTAATAAGATAAAATCTAAAAATCTTTGTGGAGTCTTGATGCAACATAAATATATGGCATCGTCATACTCATCTGTCAACATTATCATCATGTGATTCACTATATCTAAATTAATTATGACTAAGGAGTAAATCATCCTGATTTTCATTCTGATACTCCTTTACAAGTACCAGGACAGACCCCCCCCCCCCAAAACCGGAATTATCTTCTGGAGGACAGGTCTCTTGTGGTACCGGCTTCCCCCACTAGGTGAGTGATCTAGGAACCCATCTGTAATCATGGTATCAGCTGGCGTTGTTGTGAGAAGCTGTGTTCAGCTTCAGTGATTTTGTTCTGAAGACTCCTTCAATGCATTCACCCATTGCATGATGGGTGATTTACTAGTGTACCTACCTGCTCACACCACATTGAGTGGTGTGACTAAAAATGGTATGATCCCGTTGGCCCACCATCCCCATTCACCCTACCTCACTTCAAGTGACATTTTTTTGTTTCCCTGGATGAGAAAACTCCTCAGAGGGAAACATTTTGCCAATGTGGAAGAAGTGGAACAAAAAACAGCAGAAGCACTAAAAGGCATCAATATTGATGAGTTCAGAAACTGTTTTGAGCAATGGAGCAAATGGCATTAAAAAGAGAGTACTTCAGCCCGGCTGGTGTAGCTCAGTGGATTGAACGCAGGCTGGGAACCAGGCGGTCCCGGTTCGATTCCCAGTCGGGTCACGTGCCTGGGTTGCAGGCCAGGTCCCAGTGAGGGCCATGTGTGAGAGGCAACCATACATTGCTCTTTCTCCCTTCCTTCTCCTCTCTCTAAAAATAAATAAATAAAATCTTAAAAAAAAAAAAAAAGAGTACTTCGAAGATGACTGAAGTTTAAATATGTAAGAATAAATACATAATTTTTTATAAATAAATTCTGTGTATAGGGTCCGCCGCCTCGTAATGTTAGCTTAGAAAACATGTGCTTTATTATCAAACAGTTGTAGCAGGTAGTCTTGCATTAGCCAAGATTCTATATATTTAGACAGGGACCTTTCATATTACTATTTTTTTCATGACTTTTGTTAGTTGGAAAGTAGGTTAAAAAAATGCTAACTTTTCAAAATAACCTATACACCAAGAGCTTTTTCACAACCGGGTAAGAGTAATAGATATTTTTTTTGCATTAAAGTACCATCTCATTTGTGAAGATAAAAATATTATATTGAGTTTGGATTCCTCTTTAGGTACAATGCTCCGAAGGCGCTAGACACTCCAGTAGCTGTTGAATTTGTATTCTCCAAGTACTTAAAAAAAATGTCTTGTATGGTCTTTGGGGTCAGAAGTCTCTGATATTTCTTTTGGATGTACTTTGAAATTATTATGAAATAGAGATGTACTGCCTAGAACCTTTTTCAACATTTAATTTCTCATATTAGTTAGGGTAGGATTCATGACATGATATTTTCAACCTACAAATAATGCTCACTGAAAGAACTGTCAATCTTCAGATTAATGCCTTTTCATGACCTACAATATTACATCTTAAAAGAAAAAAGTTGCCCGGCTGGTGTGGCTCAGTGGATTGAGCGCGGGCTGGGAACCAGAGGATCCCGGTTCGATTCCCAGTCGGGGCACATGCCTGGGTTGCGGGCCAGGTCCCCAGTGAGGGCCATGTGAGAGACAACCATACATTGAAAAAAAAAAAAAGAAAAGAAAAAAGTTAAAAAAGCTAAGAGCATTGAAGTAGAAATATTTCTGACAGTATGTTAAAATAAAATTTTAATTGACTCTCTAAGTATATGCGTCATCTACTCTGTATTATTTCCATAATGTTTGTCACCAAGTGATATGTAGTTTTTGTTGACAGTTTATGTCTCTCCACTAGGATAGTAGAGCCATGAGGACAGGGACATGGTCTCTTTTCCCTACTACCGTTTAACATATGGTACGCACTCAACAGTGTATGTTAAATGAATGAATGAATAAACCCTTGGTTTTAGAAGATAGTAGAGCAAAGAAAATGTGATCTGGGGACTTTATATAAATTCATTATTCCCTGCTAGACCATTTTAAAACAAATTTTAGCCCTGGCTGGTATAGCTCAGTGGATTGATCGTGGACTGAGAACCAAAGGGTCGCCAGTTCAATTCCCAGTCAGGGCACATGCCTGGGTTGCAGGCCAGGTCCCCAGCGGGGGCCATGTGAGAGGCAACCATACACTAATGTTTCTCTCCCTCTCTTGTCTCCCTCCTTTCACCACTCTCTAAAAATAAATAAATAAAATCTTAAAAAAAAAAGAAACAAATTTTAAACAGAACATGGGTTTTACATTTACAGCACCTAGGCACTCCTTTTCGAAAAACTGAGGATATAGTTTAGCCAACAAATTGATGAATGAAAATAAAGAAAGTAAAGCTGAAGAACTGTGTGAAATAGGATACAGAACAGAATGTCAATGTTAACTATATTAAAAGAAAGTACTATCATCTAATAAAATTGGGGGAGATTTCCTTATCTTTTAGAGTAGTAGCCTTGACCTTTAAGTCCTTAAGTGAAATGGCTCTTGCCTATGCATTCACCTCAGTTCCTGTCAGATTCTTCCTTGTTCACTTCCCTTTACATTACCTTCTTTGTTTTTCCCCTGGCATTCACTAAAGCCTCTGCACTTCAGTAATCTCCTTGTGGAAAATTCTTCTCCCACATATTTATATGTCCGATTTTCTCTCCAAATTTAGATCTCTGTTCAAATAATGCCTCATCAGAGAGGCCTTCACTGCACACCATATCTACCGGTCACCTTTTCTTCCCTTACTGTGTACCTAGAGAGCCAAAATTTTGTAGTGGAGAAGCACAGCCTCAGAGCCAGACTTCCTGGCTCTGCCGTTCATTAGATATGTTGTGACTTCCGCAAGCAACTCAACCTCTTTGTGCCATAGTTGCCTTATATGTAAAATTAGTGCTATAACTGTATCTACTTCATAGAGTTGTCATGAGGATTAAATGAGTGATACAGGCAAAGCTTTTAGAGCAATGCCTGGATTGTGGACAGTGTCCTGTACGTGTTATCTGTTAATGTTACTACCTGCCACTATAAATTTGTCTGTACTTCCACCTGAATATAAGCTCTATAAGAGCAGGGACTACATGCACTTTGTTCTCTACAGTGTTCCCCGTGCCTAGAGTGATGACTGGAATGTGGTCGACTCACAATAAAAACATGTTGAACAAATGGATTTTGTTTGATCATCTTATCTTTTAATTCTTGTTTTATTAAATTCATTTTCTTACTGTGAAACAGTTGTTAAAGAAAAAATTATTCTGAGACTTGTTAAGGGAGATTTTATTTCAGACTATTGTAGCAAAGGTATTGCAATTGAGGAGAGAGATCAGGCTCGACTTCAAATACAAAAAGGCAAGTGGAATTCATAGCCAAGGAGCAGAGAGAGGGGGTCAGTGGATGGGAAATTATTAAAAGGAAGCATTAAGGGCAGGGGGATTCTTGCTAAACCAACTTAACAGAATAACGAAATATGGTTCTGAAATATTGATACAGAAATTCTCCATCAGTATATTTTTATTTCTTGCTTGATGATAATTCTTTACTTTGTGTCAAGATTTTCTTTTTTATTTCACTTTCTGCCTACAACAAATGTTTATTGAGCATCTACTATGTGCCCAATCCTCTGCAAAAGTGCTGGCATACACAGATGGAAGAGCCTCAAGTTCTGCACTCAGGGAGCCCACAAATCAATGTGGTAGAGAGTGATATTGAAATTGATAATGTAATATCAAAACTGATACAGGAGGAGCCTGAAACACCAATTCAAAAGAACCTATGCACTCCTATGTTCATAGCAGCACGATTCACAATAGCCAAGTGCTGGAAACAACCTAAGTGCTCTTCTACAAATGAATGGATCAAGAAACTATGGTACATCTACACAATGGAATTCTACGCAGCAGAAAGGAAGAAGGAGCTTATACCCTTTGCAACAGCATGGATGGAACTGGAGAGCATTATGCTAAGTGAAGTAAGCCAGGTGGTGAGGGACAAATACCATATGATCTCACCTTTAACTGGATCATAACCAACAAAAGTAGAAAGCAAGCAAAACATAACCAGAGATATTGAAATTAAGAACAATCTAACAATAGACAGGGGAGAGGGGGGAGGGGACAATGGGGAGAAGGGTTTTCAGGAATCACTGTAGAGGACACATGGACAGAACTAAGGGGGAGGAGGGAGGGTGTGGGGGGAGGTGGGGCTAGAAGGGAAGGGAGGAGGGGAGGGGAGAGGATGCAAATAACTGTAATTGAACAAAAAATTTTAAAAAAATGATACAGGAGGAAATATCTAATTCAGTTCCTGGGACTTAGGGATTACCAAAAGAAGTATGAGATGGTCAGGAATTTACTGTGTGAATAAGGCAGGATTCTCTACAATGAAACAAACAACTAAAAAACTGAGAGGAAAGTCACAGAAAGGAGAATATACATGGCCCATGTGGAAAACAAAGAGCAGTTTGGTGGACTGAATGTATAGTGAGTAGAGCGTGGGTCTGGGAAAGGTGAGACTAGAAGTTACAGTGGTAATGATAGGAGACATCCAGGCCATGAAGGGCTATGTGAGTCCTGATTGTACCTCTCACTGTGTTACTCACCTGCTGTTTGGAATGGAAGATCGAGCATTTATTTCCCTCGCTTCTACTGATCCTCAAATCAGTCAAATTGATGTATATTGGATACATGTGTGGTATCCTTAATTACATGTCAGGATAAGGGCTGGAAAGGACTTTAGGAGAAAGAAACTGAGGCTTAGAGAGGCTGATTTATTGGTTATTGATAAAATAAGGACTAGAGCTCCTAGTGTTTTAATTAATTGATATGAATAACTTCCTTTTTCAATGTCTTCCTATTTCTCATTTAGCAAAATCACACATACAAAATTTCTTTTCCCTACTGAAGGGAATTACCTTCATAGCAAATTAATATTTTTCTGCCTTTGAAGACTCAGAAGTTCTGATTCTTTGCGGCGGGGTGGCGGGGGGGGTTGTTTGTTTTTGCTAAACTCCAACTTGGATACTGAATATTTTCCCCTATTACTTTGTAACCAGTGTCCTTTTGTTCTTATTTCCTCTGTTTCCTGAAGTGTTATTGGTACAGGCGTTACTGTCTTCCACCATCCTGTCCTCGGTGTCCACACTTCGCTCATCAGTTCATAAACCTCAAAAAAATAGGAATCGACCTACGTTGCAGCAATATTCAACAGAAAATTAGGCATATATTCTGTTCAGTGTGACCTTTGTTTTCCTGCAAAATCCAAATTTTGTGCACATAGTGGTTTCATTGTGGAAAAATTCTTGAAAACACAGCATTCCTTTTTTCCTCATTTTGAAAGTATGTGGTTAGTACCCTCATATAGCTTTTTCTTCATAGAAAGGCACTAAAATACTAAAAGCTTTAATAATAATATACTATTATTAATAATGCTTTCCTCTTAGAGAGTACTTTAATACATCTTGCTGACTTACCTGAATCCTAGGCTTACATCAGGTTTGTTACAACATTTTGCGTGGCAATGATTCCTCATTAGAACTAACTTGTAGAATTCAGAAAAAAGGCATCTAGAGAGGAAAGAGCAATTTTGAAATCACTGTCTCTTATTTATTCATTCTTTTTTCAAGAAATGCCTTTGAATGCCTATTATGTGCTAGGCACTGGGCTAGGCACACGGTGAGCAAGATGGAGATGATCAGTGTTATTAACTTTGCCTCTGAAATGAATGGTTTCTTTTATTGATTATCTGCTTCTTGATAGAATGAGTTGCTCCAAATGGAGCAGATAAGTAATTTGTATTTCAGATGAACACAGAGTTCTATTTTGTAAATTTAGTACCTAATCAGACTTAAACGAGGGGCTTGCTGCATTCAAGTTTTCCTGATCCCTAATCAGCTGGAATAAGATTTTTCTACTGCTATCCTTTATTCTTTTACAAAGCCTTTGTTATTGTACCCACTTCCTGGCTTAACACTCACAAACCAAAGAATTCCAATTCTTTCTCTTTTTTGTTTTTTAAACCTTCTCTTCATGGGATAGCTGTTCTGTTTTCTTGAACATTTTTGTTTGAGTTCCACATGACTTTTTTAAGATTACCAGGACTTCATGGCCTCCCAGTGATGCAAGGATCATGGTCTTCTACAAAGGGACACTGGTTGTTCTGCTCTTTTTATTGCCACTCCTCATTTTCTTGGCCTTTAGTGACAAACTGAAGCCTGATATCTTTAGGAAATAGAACTCTAAGAACATGGGTCCAGCCATTCTTTTTTTCCTTCCTGTCTTAAATGCGTTATCTTCAAATGGTTCAGTTTGAAGAGTGTTACTGTTTTTATATTTTAGATTTTATTTGTTTATTTTTAGAGAGAGGGGATGGCGAGAGAAAGCAAGGGAGAGAAACATCAACATATGGTTGCCTCTCACACACCCCCTACTGGGGACCTGGCCTGCAACCCAGGCATGTGCCCTGACTGGGAATCGAACTGGGACCCTTTGGTTCCCAGCCTGTGCTCAATCCACTGAGCTACACCAGCCGGGCCATGTGCCTGGTTGCATTTCTTATTGACTTTGGACTTGTCCTTGAAACATACCTTATTCTTTCTTGAGCATTATTTGAATTTTATTCCTGGTTAATTCATGCCCCTTTCCCCCTATTTGCCATTCAGTTCTTGATTGTTTTAAGCTCCTGGTTCTTCTTTCCAAGGCTTTCAATTAAATATTTTCAACAAAACATCTAGGTTTCTTGTGAGGGGTTGCTTATTTAAATAAGACTTGTATATTTCTCCCTTGCCTTAGGTATTTTTTTCTGTATTGTTCCTTCTAAAATTGACACATGTATGCTATGTGTGTAAGAGAGTAGGTCAAGAGAAATGGAGGCAAGGAGGGACAGAGAACAGGTTAAGGTATTCCCCCACATTTCAAAAGTTCTCATTACATCACTTCACTCTTACAACAGATCTACAGTTGTACCTGTTTTTGCTAACTGAAAGAAATGCAAAGAGGATTTTTGCTTTTACAAAAAAGGTGAAAGGTGAGAATAGGGTTCAGCGTTTGTTTTGCAGCGGCCTTTATAGAAGCAGCGTGCACCCCGAGAAGGAAGAGCGGCTCCGCCAAGCTCCCTCCCCGGTAACCACACTCAGCCTCTCTGCTCAAACCAGCAGAGTCTTGAACTTTGTCTGTGAGCATCTGCGCTTTATCTCAGTTTATTTTGTGCACCCGTTAGTTAGGCAATGTGTCTCGAGGTAATTGCTGCTTCACTCTATGACATTTAGGCTTACAAAAGGTTTCGTAGGAACACTTTACTTTCGGATAGTTGGGCAGACCTGTACTACCCACATAGCCTGTTGTTATGGTCTCTCATATATTGTGACTCACGGACACTTTCATATGCCAGGAAATGAAAGCTCTCTAAACTAGTGATTTTTCCTGCCTAGAAGAGTTAGCTCTGTTTCTTGTTTTAAGGAACTGTCCCATGGGGATAACTGAGACCTTTCAGTATTGATAACCAAGGCCATGTTGTAGCTTCTCAGACTCATTTAACCATTTCAGTGATGTCTCATTTTTTTGTTCAGATACTCTGTTAACTAAAGAATGGTTAGCTATTTAGATACAGAGGTAAGTGTTCTGTTCCAACTTTAATGTTATGTATGGTAATAACCATTCCAAATGTAATATAGTAGTCGTAAAAGTCATGCTTTATAATAATTAAGAAGACTATATATTTTTGTTGTGTTTTAGTCTCATTATATACAACTGAACTTTTGTAACCTTTTTATTATTTTGTCTGTACAGAGAACACCCAAAATTACCATAATCTGAGTAAAAACTAGCAGCAAATATTAAATCCTTTAATCATCTCTGGATTATCTGTAACATATACTTTTAATCCCTTAGTTTAGTATTTTAAGACTCTTGGTTAAATACTTCTGATTTAAATAATCCCTCTATTCCCTCCTGTGCCATCACCCTCTGCCAACAGATATCTCGGGGAATGTTAGATCACTTTGTGTATGCGTGATCAAATAATTTAAAGATTAAAGTTATTAAAATTATAAAATAGATCTCAGAGCTAATTTGATTATTCATATATTTACTTATATGCCCAACTCTATTGTCACATTAATGCCTCACATTAAACTCAAGTATACTTGAGTTTTTTTCCATTTTATTTATTTACTTTTCAGTAAGTTGAAATACTTGAAGGACGCAGCATTACATGGAAGGTCAATGGCCTTAGCAGGAGGGTTACTTTGGAATTTCGCATGAGCCAGGCCACTGTTTCCATGAGCACGGTCTGCCTTTCCCCAGACCACTCTTGTTCTGTTCCGTTTGCCGTCAGTAGTCACTGTGCTGTTCTTTGCTTTCTACAGATGAGCACATCCCTTGCCTAGAAAGAATTCAGTTTCATTTTGAGTATAAACACCTTCAGTTTTAAAAAGAGCTATGTACTCCTTCTGGAGACCCTGTGCGTAGCCAGCGAAAATGCTCTTTGACCACAGCCTTCTAGACGTTTTTGTTGGTATAGAAGTGCTGTTCCCACCCGACCTCCACAGGCCCCCAGATGGCAGAAAAAAACCACTTAAGGAGTTTTGATATTTCGTTTGGAAGTGATCAGTAATCTATTGAGTGATTCAGACTATAGAATAATTGAGAATATAACAATAATGCCTTTAAGATATGTACATGCAGAACCAAAACGGCTGATGAGAGCTTTTAATGTTATGGATGTGGGTTCTAAAAGAGATTTAATGGCTATTCTTCTTTTAATTTTTTCCAATTTAATTAAACTAAGAAAAACCAAACAAACAGTTTGCCCATTTCTCCCACCCTTTACTCCCTACCTCTTGCAACTACCAGTCTGTTCCCTGGATCTGTGAGCTTGGTTGGTTTTCTTTTTGGGGGAAAGATTCCACCTATTAGAGAGATCATACGATATTTTTTATTCTTTATCAGACTTATTTCACTGAGCATAATGCCTTCAAAGTCCATCCATGTTGGTGTAAATAGCAACATTTCATTTTTTATGGATAAATAATATTTCATTGTATGTGTGTACGTGTGTGTATGCTACAATTTATCCATTCGCCTGCCAATGGGCATTTAGGTTGTTTTCATATCTTGGCTGTTGTAAATAATGCTGCAGTGAACATGGGGGTGCAGATATCTTTTCATTGGGGTGTTTCTATTTTCTTCTGATAAATGCCCAGAAGTGGAATTGGTGGATCATGTGGTAGTTGTGTTTAATTAATTTGGGGAACCTCCATCCTGTTTTCCATAGTGATTATACCAATTTATATTTCCATCAGAAATGTAACTGCACACAGGTTCCGTTTGTCCATAGTCTTGCGCACACTATTTTTCTGTCTTTTGATAATAGCCATTCTAAAAGGGGTGATATGATATCTTATAGTGGTTTTGATTTGCATTTCTTTGATGATTAATAGGCTGAGTTTCTTTTCATATATCTGTTGGGCATCTGTATATCTTTGGAAAAATATGTCTATGAAGATCTTCTGCCTGTTTTATAGTTGGATTGTTTAGTGTTCTGTTGTTGTTGTGTTATCTGAGATCTTTATATGGTTAGATATTAGCCCCTTATCAGTTTCTCCCATTCAGTATGTTACTTTTCATTTTGTTTGTGGTTTCCTTTACTAAGCATTTATTTGATACAATCTCACTTGTTTATTTTTGCAGTGGTTGTTTTTGCTTTTGGTATTATTAAAAAAATCATCACTAAGACCTATGACAGGGAACTTAATGCCATGTTTTTTTCAAGGAGCCTTATGGTTTCAGTCTTTAATTGATTCAAGTCTTTAATTAATTCAAGTCTTTAATTCATTTAGAATCAACTTTTGCATATGGAGTAAGAAAGCAGTCCAGTTTCATTCTTTTGCTTGTAGCCATTTAATTGTTTCCTACACCATTATTGAAGAGACTGTCCTTTCCTCAATGTATATTCTTGGCTCCGGTGTCATAAATTAATTCACCACGTATGTGTCAGTTTATTTCTGGGATATCTATTCTGTTCTATTGATCTATGTGTCTGTATTTATACCTATCCAGTTTTGATTACTGTTGCTGTGTAATTTAATTTGAAATTAAAGAGTGTGATGGTTCCAGCTTTGTTCTTCTTTCCCAAGATTGCTTTGGCTATTTGGATTCTTTGTGTGTGGGTTGTTCTATTTCTGTGACAAATAGCTTTGGAATTTTGATAGGCATGACATTGAATCTGTAAATTGGCTATGGGTAGTGTGGACACCTTAAAAATATTAATTATTTCAAACTATGAGCACAGAATATCTCTCCATTTCTTTAATGTCTTTTTTGGTTTCTTTAATTTAATTTAATGTTTTGTAGGTTTTTTTTAAATATTACTTTATTGTTGTTTGATTACAGTTGTCTGCATCCTCTCCCCTCCCCTCCTCCCACCCCCTCCAAACCCACCTCCCTCCTGTGCCTCCATCCTCTCCCTTTGTTCTGTCCATGTGTCCTCTATAGTGGTTCTTGTAAACCCTTCTTGCCATAGTCGCCCCCACATCCCCTCTGGCTATTGTTAGATTGTTCTTAATTTCAATGTCTCTGGTTATGTTTTGCTCGCATTTTTCTTTTGTTGATTATATTCCAGTTAAAGGTGAGATCATATGGTATTTGTCCCTCACCGCCTGGCTTATTTCGCTTAGCATGATGTTCTCCAGTTCTGTCCATGCTGTTGCAAAGGATGTAAGCTCCTTCTTTCTCTCTGCTGCGTAGAATTTCATTGTGTAAATGTACCATAGTCTCTTGATCCACTCATTTGCTGATGGGCACTTAGGTTGTTTCCAGCACTTGGCTACTGTAAATTGTGCTGCTATAAACATTGGGGTGCATAGGTTCTTTTGAATTGGTGTTCCACGATTCTTAGGGAATAATCCCAGCAGTGGAATTGCTGGGTCAAAAGGCAGTTCCATTTTTAGTTTTCAGAGGAAATTCCATACTGTTTTTCACAGTAGCTGCACCAGTCTGCATTCCCACCAAGAATGCACTAGGGTTCTCTTTTCTCCACATCCCATCCAACAGTTATCTGTTGCCTTGTTTATTATGGCCATTCTGACTGGTGTGAGGTGGTATCTCATTGTGGTTTTAATTTGCATCTCTCTGATGGCTAATGATATTGAGCATCTTTTCATATGACTCTGGGCCCTCCGTATGTCCTTTTTCAAGAAGTGTCTGTTCATGTGTTTTGCCTGTTTTTTAACTGGGTTTTTTGTCTTCCTGGAGTGGGGTCATATGAGTTCTTTATATATTTTGGAGATCAAACTCTTGTCTGAGGTATCATTGGCAAATATGTTTTCCCATACAGTTGGTTCTCTTTTTATTTTAATACTGTTTTCTTTAGCCCCACAGAAGCTCTTTATTTTGATGAGGTCCCATTTGTTTATTCTTTCCTTTATGTCCCTTGCTCTAAGAGACATCTCAGTGAAGATGTTGCTGCATGGAATGTCTGAGATTTTCCTACCAGTGTTTTCCTCTAGAACTTTTATGGTGTCACGAGTTACATTTAAGTCTTTTATCCACCTTGAATTTATTTTTGTGTATGGTAAGTTGGTGCTCAAGTTTCATTTTTTTGCATGTAGCCATCCAGATTTCCCAACACCATTTGTTGAAGAGGCTATTTTTATTCCATTTTATGCTTCTGCCCCCTTTGTCGAAGATTAATTGCCCATAGTGACTTGGGTTTATTTCTGGGCTCTCTATTTTGTTCCATTGGTCCATCTGTCTGTTTTTATGCCAGTACCAGGCTGTTTTGATTACAGTGGCCTTGTAATACAGTTTGATATCAGGTATTGTGATCCCTCCTACTTTGCTCTTCTATCTCAAAATTGCAGCTAATATTCGGGGTCATTTATGGTTCCATATAAATTTTTGAAGTGTTTGTTCTATATCTGTGAAATATGCCATTGGTACTTTGATAGGGATTGCATTGAATCTATAAATTGCTTTGGGGAGTACGGACATTTTGATGATGTTAATTCTTCCAATCCATGAGCACGGTATATGTTTGCATTTGTTTGTGTCTTCCATGATTTCTTTCTTCAGGGTTGTGTAGTTTTCTGAGTACAGATCTTTTACCTCCTTGGTTAAGTTTATTTCTAGGTATTTTATTTTTCTTGTTGCTATATCAAAT
Organism: Micronycteris hirsuta; assembly: GCA_004026765.1. Lineage (NCBI taxonomy): Eukaryota > Metazoa > Chordata > Mammalia > Chiroptera > Phyllostomidae > Micronycteris > Micronycteris hirsuta. The sequence goes on along the minus strand of PVJI01004779.1, from coordinate 32,731 downwards.
GGGATTCTTTTCCTGATTTCTGCTTCTGATGTTTCATTATTGGTATATAAAAATGCCTCTGATTTCTGGATATTGACTTTGTATCCTGCTGTTTTGCCAAATTCAGTTATTAGGTTGAGTAGTTTTTTGGCGGAGTCTGTAGGATTTTCTAAGTATGCTATCATGTCATCTGCAAACAATGAATGTCTTGTAGTTTTCAGTGTACTGTATTTTTTCATGTATAATGCGCACTTTTTTGCCTAAATTTTTGAGGGGAAAATAAAAATGCACATTATACATGCATAGTACTAATTCCATATCTGTGTAAATGTTTTTAATTCCATATCTATACATACCTTTTAATGACTGAATAATTTCATCATTTAAATGTACCACACTTTTTAAAATTAAAGTGTAACTTTAGAAATCAATAACGGTATCTGTATGTAAAGTAATACCCTGGAATACGATATTTTGTTTTTAAATATAAATAAATAAATAAATTGAATTCAAAAATTAAAACAAAAGATTTTTTTTTCTGAAAGTTTGGGCCCAAAACATGGGTGCACACATTATACATGGGAGCGCATTATACACAGCAAAATATGGTACATGCCTTTCACCTTTTGGTTAAATTTATCTTTTGGCATTTTATTCTCTTTGATTCACTCTTAAGTGAGATTGTTTTCTTAATTTTTCTTTCAGATAGTTTGTTATTACTGTAAAAAAATCAACAAACTTTTTTGTATTGATTTTGTACCCTGCAACTTTACTGAAGTTGCTAGTAGTTATAACAGTTTTTTAGTAAAGTCTTTGATTTTTTATATATAATATAATGTTATCTGCACATAGTGAAAACTTTACATCCTCCTTTTCAGATGCCTTTACTTACTTTCTCTCTCTCTGTGCATCCCCCGCTCTCTGCATTCTCTCTCTCTCTCTCTCTGCCTAATTGCTCTGGCTAGGACATCCAATACTATGTTGAATAACAGTGGTGAGAGTGGACATTTTTTGTCTTGTTTCTGATCTTAGTGGAAAAGCATTCAGACTTTTACCCTTGAGTATGAGCTTGTCATATATGGCCTTTATTTTGTTGAGCTACTTTCATTCTGTACCCATTTTATTGAGAATATATTTTTATTATAAATAGATGTTGAATTTGTCAGATTTTGCTTCACCGATTAAGATGATCATATGATTTTTAACCTTCATTTTCTTAATGTGGCATAGCTGATTGATTTGCATATGTTAAACCATCCTTGCATACCTGAAATAAATCCCACCTGATGATGGCATATGATACTTTTAATAATAATGAAGGATAATAATAATAATAATTCAGTTTATTCACTCAGTTTGCTAATATTTTGTTGAGAATTTCTTCATTTGTGATATTGGGTTGTAATGTGTGTATGTGTGATTGTTGTCTGGTTTTGGTGTCAGGGTAATGCTGGCTTTGTAAAATGGGTTTGGAAGAGTTACTTCCTCATTTATTTTTTGGAAGAGTTTGAGAAGGCTTGGTATTACTTCTGTTTTTAATGTTTTGTAGAATTCTCAGTGAAGTTGTTTGGTGCTGTACTTTTTTTGTTGTTGGGATACCTAGATTACTGATTCAATCTCTTTGCTTGTAATAATTTTGTTCAGCTTTTCTATTTCATCAGGATTTAGGCCTTTTTTTTAATTGCACTTATTGGGATGACATTGGTTAATAAAATTATATAGGTTTCAGGTATGTAGTTCTACAACACATCACCTGTATATTGTGTTGTGTGTTTACCGCCCCAACTCAAGTCTTTCAGCCACCATTTATCCCAACTTTACCATCTTCTATCTCCTCTCCCCTCCTCTCCCCTCTGGCAAGACCATGCTGTAGTCTGTGTCCATGAGCCTCTTATTTCCTACACTTAGTCCCTTCACACTTTCACCGGATCCCCAACTCCCTCTCCTCTGACAGCTGTTAGTCTGTTCTCTGTCTTTCAGTCTGCCTCCAGTTTGTTTGTTATTTTGTTCATTAGATTTCACATATAAGTAAAATCATGTGGTACTTGTCTTTCTCTGACTGGCTTATTTCACTTAGCATAATGTTCTCCAGGTCCATCCATACTGTCAAAAAAGATAAGATTTCATACCTTTTTACTACTGAAAACTTTCTTTGTGTAAATGTACCACAGCATTTTTATCCACTCTTCCACTGATGGACGCTTGAGCTGATTCTAAATCTTAGATATTGTGAATAATGCTGCAAAATACACTGGGGTGCATATATTCTTTCAAATTAGTGTTTCTAGATTGTTTGGGGTTATTTCGAATTTTTTGGGCTATATTCCCAGAAGGGGAATTGCTGCATCATAAGGCAGTTCCACTTTTAATTTTTTGAGGTAACTTCATACTGCTTTACATAGTGGCTGCACTAATCTGCATTTCCGCCAAGAGTGCAGGAGCATCCCCTGTTCTCCAGTTCTTACCCACATTTGTTATTTGTTGATTTATTGATGATAGCCATCCTGACAGGTGTGAGGTGATATTTTGTGGTTTTCATTTGCATTTCTCAGATGATTAGTGACATTGAGCTTCTTTTCACATGTCTCTGGGCCTTCTGTATGTCCTCTGGAGAAGAGTCTGGTTGGGTCCTTTGCCCATTTTTAAATTGGATTATTTGTTTTTTAGTGTTAAGTTGTAAAATTTCTTTATATATTTTGGATATAACCCTTTATCAGATGTATCATTGATGAATATGTTCTCCCATTCAATGGGTTGTCTTTTCATTTTGTTACTGGTTTTCTTTTCTGTGCAAAAACTTTAATTTGATGTAGTTTCACTTGTTTATTTTTTTCTTTTATTTCCATTGCCTGAGATGATATATCAGAGCAATATTGCTATGAGGAATGTCCAAGATCTTATTGCCTATGTTTTCTTCTAGAATATTTATGGTTTCAAGTCTGACACTTAAGTCTTTAATTTATTTTGTGTTCATTTTTTGTATTTCCTGTAAGAAGGTTAGTTTCATATGTCTGTACATATCTGTCCAATTTTCTCAACACCATTTACTGAATAGACTATCTTTAATCCATTGACTGTTTCTGCCTCTTTTATCAAATACTAATTGATTATGAAAGTGTAGGTTTATTTCTGGGCTCTCTATTATGTTCCCTTGATCTATGTGTCTGTTTTTATGCCAGTACCATGGTATTTTGATTACTATGACCTTGTAGTATAGTTTGGTATAAGGTAGCATTATTCCTCAAACTTTGTTCTTCTTTCTCAGGATTTCTGTGGCTACTTGGGGTCTTTTGTAGTTTCATATAAATTTTTGGAATATGTGTTATAGTTTTATGAAATATGCCATTGGTATCTTGGTAGGAGTTTTTTATATATGTTCTGCATACAGACTAAACAAATAGGGAGATAAAATGCAACATTGCCTGACATAGGAAACCATTCTATCTCTCTGTATTCTGTCCTGACAACGGTTTCCTGTCCACAGTACAGGTTATGCATCAGGACAATCAAGTGCTGAGGCATGCCCATCTATTTTAGAACAAACCATAGCTTTTAATGCTCCATGCAGTCAAGGCTTTACTGTAATCTGCAATATACAGTCTAACTTTTTCTGAAATTCTTTGTAGCACTGCAATATTCAGTGGATGGTTGTAATTAGATATCAAATACCTTTTCCTTTTCTGAACCTGGCTTGAACATCCAGTATTTCTTGCATCATGTAAGGTAGGAAGCCTGTGTTGCATCACCCTGAGGATCACTTTAGTTGTTTGGTAAATTAGAACATTGACCCTATACTTACTGCACTCCTTGGCATCTCCTTTCTTGAAGATTGACATGTATATTGAATGTTTTGAGTCTATAGGCCATTGTTTTTTTCATATTTGTTGACATGTTCTTGTTAGGATTTTTGACAGATTCAATCTTCATGGCTTGAAGTAATTTTATTGGTCTTCTACCCATCCCCTGTGATTTGTTTCTTCCCAATACTTTCAGGGCAGCTTTCACCTAACTTTCTAGAATGAACAGGTTCTTCCTCATAGGAATATTCTTGAAAGGTGTCTGCCATCCTTTTGGCTCTCCTGTATAGATTTTCAGGATACTGTTTCCACTTTCCCTTTATTTTCTGTTGGTGAGATAATATTCTTCCTTTTTAGTCATTCAGCATTGCTAGTCTCAGTGCTGAGGCACTCCAGTCTAATAAGCACATAAAATAAAAGGTTTAAATTTTCTTGAGTTCTCTGGTAGAAATCTTGTTTTTTCTTCTGTATTGTTCTCTTCTGTCTACATAGATTGAGTATTGTGTTGCTCTCTTTATCCCTATGTGATAGTCATGGAAAACCTGTGTTCAGAGTTCTAGACGGGCCTCCCCAAGCCATTTCCAGTGGCATTTCTTATAAATGACCCATCTTGTCTCATGCTGTGGTCCCTAAAATCTCGCAAATGTTCACAAACCTCAAACAAGCTGCATCTGGCCTCAGTGTGCTCTGTACCTTTTGCTAAGTGGCCCAGGCCCAGCACTAGCAGCAGCTGGCCTTGGTTTGCAGCTTGGCCTCTTTTGAGGATCTCCAGGCCCAACACAAGTAGCAACTGTCTGCAGATCACTTTGGAACTTTTTCCTGGTGGTCCCCGGGCAGGGCACAGGTGGCAGCTAACCTTGGCTGGTACCTTTCTGGAGGCCCTAGAGCCAGTGCACCCAGTGGACAGCTTCAGACCACACCAGAGCAACACCCAACCACTTTCAAGAACAACAAACTCAAAGGACAGACTCATCAGGCACCAGAGCCTCACTGAAGTTAGTTCTACTCCATGGGGTCAGTCCCTGCACATCAGATCCTTTGCTGTGGCCATGGCCAGTCCTTGAAGTCAATAAGCCTGAGGGTAAATATCTCCAACTGACCTGCCAGCAGCAATTAAGACTCAGTTACAGCAGAAGGGTGCACAGAGCCCAGACGGGGTAGGGGACACCTGAAGCGCCCAGCTCAGGTGACCAGGGAGGCTGAGCCACTGGTTCCTGCAGGATCCTTATTATATAAAGACCACTCTACCAAGACCAGGAGACATAGCTCTCTGCCTAATACACAGAAACAAACACAGTCAAGTAGCCAAAATCAGGAGACAAAGAAAATGTCCCAAATGAAAGGATAGAACAAAACTCTGGGATGGGGGAGGGACTAAACAAAATGGAGGCAAGCAATCTACCCAGATGCAGAGTTCAAAACAGTGGTTGTAACAGTACTCAATGAACTTAGGGGAAGAGTAGATGAACTTGGTGAGAACTTCCTCAAAGAGATAGGAAACATAAAAAGAATTGGTTATAAATTAAGAATACAATAACTGAAATGAAGAATTCATTACAGGGAATCAACAGTAGAATAGATGAAGCAGAGGATCAAATCAAGGACTTGCCAAAAAGGAAGTAGAACACACCCATTCAGAGCTACAAAAAGAAAAACAGCCCTGGCTGGTGTGGCTCAGTGGATTGAGAGCCAGCCTATGAATCAAAGGGTCGCCGATTCAATTCCCAGTCAGGGCACATGCCCGGGTTGTAGGCCAGGTCCCCAGTTGGGGGCACTGGAGAGGCAACTGCCCTTGATAGTTCTCTCCCTCTCTCTCTCCTTCCCTTTCTCTAAAAATAAACAAATAAAATCTAAAAAAAAAAATAAGAAAAAGAAAAATAGAATTTTTAAAAAGGGAATAGTTTAAGAGACCCCTGGGATAGCAAGTGTAAAAATATCTGTATCATAAGGGTGCCAGAAGGAGTAGAGAGAGCAAGAACTTAAAAATATATTTGGAAACATAATGATGAAAAACTTCCCTAACCTGGTGAAGCAAATAGACATGCAAGTTCAGGACGTGCAGTGTCCCAAAGTGAACCCAAAGAGGCCCACAGCAAGGAACATTGTAATTAAAATACCAAAGGTTAAAAATGAGAGAGCAGCAAGAAAAAAACAGTTGGTTATTTACAAGGGTGCCTCCATAAGACTGTTAGCTGGTTTCTCAACAAAAACTTTTCAAGCCAGAAGAGACTGGAGCAAAATATTCAAAGTGATGAAAAGCAAGGACCTACAATCAAGGTTACTCTACCCAGCAAGACTGTCATTTAGAATAGAAGGAGATGTAAAGAGCTTCCCAGACAAGAAAAAACTTAAAGGAGTTCATCACCACCAAACAAGTATTCTAAGAAATGTTAAAGGGTCTTCTTTAAGAAGAAGGTGGGGGAGATCAAAAATATGTATAATAAAAAGGCAATAAATACATATATATCAATAATTTGTTTAAATGCAAATGGATTAAACATACTAATCAAAACACATATAGTGGCTGAGAAATAATTAAACAAGACCCTTACATGTGCTGTCTACAAGAGACTCATTTCAGATCAAAAGACACACACAGCCTGAAAGTAAAGGGATGGAAAAGATATTTCTGAAAATGGAAACAAACAAACAAAGCTGGGATAGCAATAGTTATACCAGAAAAAATATACTTTAAAACAAAGGCTGTAACAAGAGACAAAGAAGGGTCCAGTAGTTACATTTCTGGGTGTTCATCCACAGAAACCCCAAAATACTAAATCAATGGCTAAGTTATGGAAGCAACCCAGGTGTTCATCAGTAGATAAGTGGATAAAGAAGAAGTTGTATAAATATGCAAGGGAATATGACTCAGCCATAAAAAAGAATGAAATCTTGCCATTTGTAACAACATGGATGTACCTAGAGAGTATTGTGCTGAGTGAAATAAGTCAGGCAGAAAGACAAATGCTGTATGATTTGTTTTATATGGAATCTAAAAAACAAAGTAAATGAACAAGCAGAACAGGAACAGACTCACAGATACAGAGAACATTTTTACAGTTGCCAGATGGGAGGGACATGGGGAGATGGGTAAGAAAGATGAAGGGATTAAGAAGTACAAATTGGTAGTTACACAATAGTCACAGGGATATAAAGTAAAACACAAGGATATACAATTAAATATAGTCAATAATATCATAGTAACTATGATTTCAGATGGGTACTAAATTTATCAGGTGATCAATTCATAAATAATATAATGTCTGATTACTGGGTTGTACACTTGCAACTGATAATATTATACATCAACTGTAATTGAAAAAATAAAAAAAATTAAAATACGAAGAAAGAAAATGAACAATCTGATTAAAAAATAGGCCAAAACTCTAAATAGACACTACCAAAGATTTACAAATGGTAAAAATGTATATGAAATGATACCAACATGATGCCATTAGGGAATTGCAATGAAGAAAAATTTTGTTTAGTGTTCTGTCACATCTAACTTTTGTCTCTCACCTGTCTTTAATAATTTTTAATGTTTCTACTGTCATCCATCTTGATTTCTCTCTCCTTTCTACTTCTGGTTTTGTCTTTTCACAATCCTCCCTAATAATATTTTTAGTTTCAATTCACAGTTCTGGTTCTTAATCAATTAAATTTACAGTATGAATCTTTTTTTTTTTACCTGGACTTCAAATCCATCAGGAACACATTTACGTTATATTTGAACACTATGGCTCTTTTAGTGCTCTTCTTCAGCTTTGCTTTAATATTTGATATTAACAGTACTTGTGGTCAGCACCACAATCAGCTCCTGGTTTTGTTTTGGCAGAGAAAATAGTTTCTCCATCTCCTGCTTCCAATTATATAGTTTATTTGATTTTTTTATATTGGCCTTCTGGTGATGTCCATGTGTACAGTCATCTGTTCAGTTGTTTAAAAGATGTGTTATGTGACTGACAAGTTGTTGGCTTTGCAGAAATACACGAGCTGATTTCTTTCCTCATTTCTACATTATTTTTACTTTTATGTTCTAATCACCTATAATTGTCAACATGTCTTGTTTTGGTGTATTGTCAATTTCTTCTTGGACACTTGCATAAGAGCTTTCAGTTTCATTAGCCTGTGTAGTGGGAGCATAGACCGAAATGGTGGTTATGTTAATAGGTTTTCCTGGAACTTTCATATATTATTCGGTCAGACCTTGCATTGCTGTTCTAATCTGTCTGTGCTACATCTTGACTCAGTATGAAAGCCATTTCATTTCTTGAGATAATTTTGCCTTTCTTTAAATTCATCCATGTATTTTTCTTGTTTCGGCTGAAAAACTTGAACGAAGCTAGACCTTATTCATCAATTTGTTATGAAATTCTTCTCTTCTTGTTTGAAGTTATTTTTACTAATATTTGTATTCAAATACTTTTTTCAGTTTATTTATGCTTTAGGAGATAATAGTTCTGTTAACAGTTGTAGAAGAGTTAAATATATATTTTTATTTAATGCATCATAAAGAAATAGAAATAAATAGAACTTCTCTTCAGATGACTTTCCATTTTTGGATTCCAGCTTCATTTTGACTGGCGTGTCATTCTAAAGAATTTAGTGGTGAGCAGAAACAGTCAAGGCCCTACCCCTCTGAAGCTTACACACTAGTATGTAAGAAGGGGATGGGGTGGTAGTTTTGTTTTTTTTTCCTTTTGACTCTGACTTAAAAGTGAATTTCAGAATTTTTTAAATGTGCATTCTTTTTTTAATCTGCATTTTGAGGTTAGGAGTACAGTATGTAAAGAGAAAATACGAAGGAGACTCCATGGGGTAGCACTGATACACTACTTGCACTGTTGGTGCGCATGTAAATGATGCAACCACTATGGAAAATATTGTGGAGGTTTCTCAAAAAATTAAAAATAGAAGTCCCAAATGACTCATCAGTTCCATTTCTAGGTATTTATCCAGAAGAAATGAAAAACTCAGACATATGCACCCCTATGTTCATTGCAATATTATTTCTAATAGCCAAGGTATGGAAACAAACTAAGTAGCCATTGATGGACAAAGAAAAAATCCTGCCATTTGGGACAACATGAATGGAACTTGAAGACGTTTTGCTAAGTGAAATAAGTTGGACAGAGAAAGTCAAATACTTATGATCTCACTCATATGTGGAATCTTAAAAAAGACAAAAATGAACTCATAGTTACAGAGAACTGTTTGGTCGTTGCCAGAGGGCAGAGTGGGGCTTGGTGGGCAGTGGGCAAAATGGGTGAAAGCGGTCAAAGATACAGACATCCAGTTATGAAATGAAAAGTCATAAAGATGTTATGTACAGCATGGTGACTGTAGGTAATAATACTCTATTGTAGATTTGAAAGTTACTAAGAAAGTAGATCTTAAAAGTTCTCATCACAAGAAAAATATTTGTAACTGTGTGGGGTAATGCTTGTTACCTAGACTTGTCGTGATGATCATTCCATAGTATATTTATCAAATCTTTATGTTGTACGTCTGAAACTAATATAATGTTATATGTCAATTATATCTCAGTTAAAAAACACACATGGCACCACACCTAGTAGGATGTCTCTAATAAATGAGACAGACTACACAAGTGCTGGGTCGGGCGTGGAGCAATCGGAGCCCTCATTAACTGCTGGCGAGAATGTGAAATGGTGTAGCGACATTGAAAAACTGTATGCCAGTTCCTCCAAATGTCAGACATAGTGTTACCAAATGAGCCTGCTCCTAGGCACATATGCAAGCGAATTAGATACATGATATGTGAAAGACGCCAGTCACAAAAGGACCCATACTATATGATTTTACTTGTATTAAATGTCCAGAATAGGTAACTGCATAGAGACAGAAAGTATTTTAGTGGCTGTCGGGGTGGGAATGGAAGATGGAAAATACGTATTGCTAATAGGTACAGGATCTCTTTTTGGGATGATGAAACGTTCTGGATTAGATGGTAGTGATGATTGCATAAAGTTGTGAGTATACTAAAAATCACAAGAGTCCTAAACTTTAAAAGTCTGAATTTTATGGTATGTAAATTTTATCACAATAAATTGTCATTTAAAAATAATAAAATAGCTCCAAATTGTGCTTTCCTGGCTTTAAAAGTTTGTAGGTGAAACCCTCTTTCCTGTTTTAGCTTATGGCTGCAATGTGAGCTTCACTGACAGGACTATATGACATGTGTTTAATGGTCTCAGTTAGGACTCTGGTTAACTATTGTTTCAGTTCCCTAAATGCTGTGCCTGTGCATAGACAAGGCTGCAGCTTCTGCTTAGGGACAGTCAGGACTGGGCAGTAATGGAGGCCAGTCACCTTACCCCAGAGAGGAGGTTCTCCAGGGGGACACTGAGGTCATTCACCAGGGGGCAGGGAAGCTGTCTGCATTGTGCCTGGCTGTATTGGCTATTTTTAGCCTTACTATTTTAGGTGATTTGAATATTAGGTACACTTGTTTATTGTACTCATAAATAATTTAAGAAAAAATCATATCCATCATATTTATTTTTAAAGAAAATGTTAAAACTGCAAAATATTGAATCACCCCTTAATACCCCCTTCCTAGAAATCATACAATTTAATATACATTAACAACTAGCAGTATTCAGCATGCCTCATAATTTAAAGATTTATATATGTAATGTACTAAAATGTCATTTTTGTATCTTAATTTAAAATAAAAAGAAAACAATCCTTTTTAAAATCAACTGTTCTAAAGCACATATTCTCAAACTTATCTGTGTGTAAAATCAGCAGGGACTTACTACAAATGTGCATTTCTTAGGCCCTCAGTCCCAAGAGACTGGTCTAGTCTTTATTTTTTAGGAACACCCCAGATGATGCTGACGAGCAGGGGTTTGCACTTTGAGAAACACTGCCCTAGGGACGTCAGCCTAGAATTAGGATGTGGTAGGTGTGGTTATAATGTGCTTCACTTTACCACAGATACTTATTTCTTAAGGTATTTTCCAGCCATTTGGTGTTAGAAATAGATACTATGCACACTTTTATTCTATTAGAAAATATTGTCTCACAAACATAACTTTTCTAAGTGTGTGAAATTGTAAAAAGTCTTTGTTACCCCCGTTAGCATCTTTGTTGCAGTTACCCTTAATGTAGCATTGCCTTTTGCTGTTTCCAGATTTCTTTTGACTTGGCTGAATATACTGCAGACGTTGATGGAGTTGGCACCTTACGGCTTCTGGATGCAGTTAAGACCTGTGGCCTTATCAACTCTGTGAAGTTCTATCAAGCTTCAACAAGTGAACTTTATGGGAAAGTGCAAGAAATACCCCAGAAGGAGACCACTCCCTTTTACCCTCGGTCACCATATGGTGAGAGTGCCCGCAGGCAGCCTTGCGCACGGGCCGCTTTCCCTGTGGGTGTTGGTGTGCATTTGTTTCTGCCTTAGTTTTCTGCTCATGGCTCATGGCTGAAGTCATTTGGGTGTGAGATTAACATTAAGATCAACTAAAGGGACTAGACTTGTTGAGAGGAATACTTTTATACATTGCTTACTATAAATATTTGCTGCCATTGCCTCCAGGGTGAAATTACCACCTCACCTCACCAATTCATGTTCATTCAACCCTTTCATACAGATCCCTTTGAAAGGAAAATGAGACCAAACATGATCATTTTTTCTGAAATATTGCACTGAAGTGATAAGGTTTCATGTTTTTTATCTCCCCAATGAAAGTCTTCCTGAGTTCAAACCCTTAAAGAGGCAAAAAAAAAAAAAAAAAAGCAACAGCATAAAAGGTCTATTAAATTTTTTATATTTGTAAAAAGTATTTTTATGAATATGAAAAACTTCAGTGACAAAATATCTAAGCAGCTAGACATTAAGATCCCATAGTTTGCACTTTCTAATTCCTTAACGCTAAGGAAAAAGGAATAAAGTGTAAGATGATAAATGGCACACACTACAGTTGAAATTAGCTTGTGAAAGAAAGAGTCATGGGTATTACAAAAGTAACAAATTCTTAATATTTCCTCGAACACCTGATTAACTGGTGAAAGTGTTTATTTTGTCTTTGGCTGTTGACTAATTTTTTTCTATCTTAATAATCATAGATTATAATTTTTGCAAGTTGTTACTTGTTTGAGTGAAAACCACTGCTTTTTAATAATAAGACACTGTCTTTTGTAATAATCACTGTCTTTTATTTGCTTTTTAAAAATTATTTCAACAGGGGCAGCCAAACTGTATGCCTACTGGATTGTGGTGAATTTCCGTGAGGCGTATAATCTCTTTGCAGTAAACGGTATTCTCTTCAATCATGAGAGTCCTAGAAGAGGTTAGTAAATACATTAATGAAAAAGAGAATTTCAGACTTTAACAAAACAACAAAAAGTTGCATTTATATTTGGCATTTGTACTATGTAGGCTGGAAAATTTCACATTTTTAAGTATTATGGATGTCAGAAGTGGTAAATGAAGAAAATACAACTTTAATTTCTTAAGGCTTTTAGGGTTTTTTTTTACCCCAACATAAAAAAGTGAACATTTTCCCAATTTTCATTTGTTCAAGCATCTTTTTAATTTAAGCATTAGAAAGTTTCATGTGAATGCAAAGGAATAAGTAGTAAACTAATACCTGTTTCTGGAAGTCACTCTTTTTTATGTAGACTTAATTTGTAGATTCTACATATATTTTTCCTTTGAATCACTTGGATGTTCAAAAGTTTTTCTTTATATTTCGCAAAACAGGCATCCAGAAATTACTATGCTTCTAGAGTATATTTTAAAATACATTTGAAATGATTTCTTTTTTTGAAAGAATACATTCTGCAATAATGATTAAAAATACTTAGTAAATACATAAACAAGTAACACAGTTGTTTATTGTCATTATCAAGTACTAGGCACTATACCTAATTGTATGTGCTATTTTGTTATGCGCCTGGCAGCGCAGCAGGCTTGCTCACACCAGCCTCACCACGAGCGTGTGAGTTGTACACTGTGCTACAACGTCAGTCGGTGACAGGGGTTCTTCAGCTCCATTACAACCCTACGGGACCATGGTGTATGTCAGGGGTGTCCAGCTCATTTTCACTGGGGCCACATCAGCCTTGCGGCTGCCTTCAAAGGGCCGAATGTAATTTTGGGGCTGTATACATGTAACTACTCCTTCACAGTTAAGCAAGAACTCAGTGCTGCCACCGGGTAGGAACAAGGTGCCGGGCAGATAAAACCAGGTGGAGGGCCGGATTTGGCCTGCGGGCCTTGTGTTTGCCGCCTGTGGCATATGTGGTCTATCATTGACCAAAACATCAACAATGTCTTGTGAAAAAGTCACTTTGATGATTGGTAGTAAAGACATCTTTGAATAGTTTTAAGAACATTGTGTTATCAGCCCAATTCAGTAAAAGGGGAAAGAGCAGCAGAGAATAGGAAAACCTGGATACGCAAATGGTTACTGATGGGACCCACAACCACGCTAGGTCCACAGCCTCCCCCACAAGGTGTTACACCAAACTGGAATCATCATCATCTATTACAACAGTTCAGGTGAGATGCGCTGGAGTATTTTGGTTGACTCATTATCAGCTATCACAGGAAGAAACTACTAGAAAATTTCTATTAATGCAGCCCCCAAGAATTTATATCCAGGAGAACAGGAGAGGCCCACAGTCTCCTCTTCTGGTCAATCTAGATCTAGACTCCTGGCTGAATTATAGATTCCATATTTCATAGGATATTTTGAAAACTGGAATATATTCAGAGGAAGCCAATCAGAATATTGACCTGTTGTATGAAGAACGCTGTCCAGACCGGGAGGAGTTTAACTGGAGAAGAAAGGACTAACTGAGCATTTCCAAAGCAGACTGTTTTGTTAACTGCTCCAGAAAAGAGGCAGGAACAAAGGTGGGAAGCAGATGTTTGCTCACCTTTGAGTTTCAAACGGTAGTACTGCCTCCTGAGGGAATCAGAAGTTTCCAGAAGGACTAGGTACCACACATTGAAAATACTGGAAAAAGAATCCTTATCATAAAAAATTTGACCTCAAAAGCCTTCCAATTTCATGTAAGGAAATCTTAGTCATTCTGTGCATTTGGTGAACACATACTCTGTGAAATAAAATAAGGGCTCTACAAATATAAGCAAGTAAAATTAACAGAATTGTAGAAATAAAGAGGAATCTCTGCTTTGGATTGCTGTGCTAGAGTTCATGCACAGGAACTCCAATTATAATGGGTAAATATGTGCAATGACATATGGAATAAAATTTTAGGGGCCCAATGACCCAATGGGAAAGCAGGACAAACTGGAGTGAGCATACAGGGTGGGGCAAAAGCAGGCTTACGGCTGTGTGGGAAACAGAGTTCATTCTTGTATTATTGTTTATTTATTATTATATTATTTTCAATATGAACAACTGTAAACCCACTTTTGCCCCGCCCTGCATATTGATCCTCAGTATCCTAAATGAAGTTTGGTACTACATGTTTAAACTAAATTTAGTTAGATTCTGAATAATTTTTCATGTATATTAATATGTTCTTAATAACCTCTCATCAAACACGAAGTCAGATATAGCTGTTCTTGGCTATTATGGTTGACTAATCGAAGAAGTTGCTGAGTGCTAGCATTTCCCCCTGCTTTTTGTCTCTCTGCTACTAGGTGTGAGGCGTTTTTTAAAAAGACATCCCATAATTCTAAGTACTCTTGGTATTGCTTTTCTAAAGAAGGTTAATTCCCTTTTTCCGAAAAGTACATATTTTTTGAAGTAGGTCGTCAGTCATGAAGCATTTTGTTCTCAAGTTCAGGGAATACAGAGAACTGAATTAATTTCTGTCGTCTTTGGCCATAGGTGGCCCGCCCCTAGCTTCCAACATTTTAGAATCATTATCTTTTTTTGTTTTTAAAAAAACAACCATTTTTGTTTGTATTGTCTTGTTGCCTTCACATATTTGTTCTTGAGACTGTTAAAAACATACTAGTCTCCTGTTGTAAATATTGGGTTTTACATAAGAAATTGTTTATTCCTATTATTTCTTATTTACTGAAGCATGATAAATCTTTACAAAACATGCACCCTCTTTATAATTTAAAAACTATCTGTACAATCTAAGAATTTTTGTTAAATTTCACCATCAGCCTTTTAGCTTGAGAATAAATGAGAAGTTCACTATTATATTTTATGCCCCCAAACTAGTAATGCTTATAGCTTTCTCAGTGAAATTTTATATGGTTATATAGCTATATAAGTAAGCCAAATCATGAAAAAAATTTCAAGTGACAGGTTTATAAAGGTATTTTTAGTGTCTGTACATTCTTATTTTGGAATTGTGTGAGTTAAATATTCCCATGATGTGCTATGGAAACATAAGAGCCTTGTCCGTCCTCTGTTGCTCGAAAGGAAAACAACAAGCAGACAGTATCATTTTGTTTTAGTTAATTTTGTGGTTCTGGGTGTTATTAGTAGAGGAAAAAGAAAAAGGAAGAACTTAGTGATTCTTGCCTACAGCAGTTGGTATAGGGGATGCTCAAGATATCTGTTCAGATGATGTTCCTTTCCTCTTTAGTCACAAAAGTGTTGATACACATTGTTTGGGTTTCTGTACTTTTCTCTCCTTAACCTTTCCAACTTCAAAAAAATAAGTTCAAGTCCATTGTTTTGGATCAGGTTAGGATAGGGAAAAGCATTCTTAGTTGTGCAAAGAAAAGATAAATATACCCCCCATAGACCTCTCTGTACATATTTGATCATGAGAACGATTTTGTTTGTCGTTGTTGATGTTAATCCCTTTGGTGTTTTAAAATTTATTTTAAAATTAATACTGTTTTATTTAAAAGAAAAGTAAACAGTAGAGGAGGGTATAAGGAGAAAAGTAAATGTTCTTTTCCTCTTGCTGACTCCCACTTCTGTCCTCAGGCCCACTGTTGGCATTCCTTCAGATATGTTCCGGGTATCTTGATCATAAACGTAGAAATAGGCTTATTCTGTATATGATCTACTTTTAGGGCTTTTGTTAAATATTTATTAAATACTTAGCTTTGTAGTGTATACCACTTTGTTTAGCTTTGTTATCTATCTGGAAATCAATGATAGCTCATTTTTATTTCATTTATATAACTAAATAATGAAAAATTATAGAGGTATATATGGAAATGATGTAATACTTGATGAGATATGTGATACAGCATTTCCTGAAACTTGAAAATTATGTTTAATACTAGATTAATTTGACAATAATATTGCTGTTTTATCACAATTAATTGTTATTTTCTGAGGAGATTCTTTACCACACTGGGAATTCCTTAGTGGCAGGGCTATATTGAACTCTTAAATTTTCTACATCTAATACAGTGTCCGTTTGCTAGTAAATACTGAATAAATATTTATCAATGAGTAAGTGAGTGAATATCTCATGTTTCAGTAAAAATTTACTTACTTGAAAGCTAGGCAGTCTGAATTAAGAGACTTGTAAGAATTTTTCGGATAGTTTTAAATAAGCACTTTCTTGATTTCATGCTTATAGTAATTGAAGGAAAAGTAATTTAAGTAAAAATTCAGTCTGATGTACTTTAATAAGTAGGTAAAATTTATTAAGTAATAATGTTAGTTTGTATACCTATAATTGCTGTAGTACTTAGAGTATATTTTCTTAAATTGGATGAGCATCAATCCCCTTTTCCCTGCTATCGGAGGAACCAAACACTCTTTTTTATAAATGGTGCAGTGGTAAACCTCAATCTAGTTTAAAGTAAATAATCACAAATGCCCAATTAGTAGACCCCAAAATGATGCAGCTTTTTTGGGACATGTACTTTTTCTCTAACAAAAATAATTGACAATGCCCCTTTTGACTTCATGAAAAACATCCCATGAGAATTTCTGACTTTAAAAAGTATGGAAGAAGTGTTTTCTTTAATATAAAGACATTCTAAACCAGAAGTTGGCAAACTATGGCTCATGGGCCAAATCCAGTCCACCAGCCTATTTTTGTAAATAAAGTTTTATTGGAGCACAGCCATACCCATTTGTTTACAGAACGTCTATGGCTGCTTTCACAGTAGAGTCCTGTGGCCTTCAAAGCCTAACACATTTACTCTCTGGCCCTTTAAGAAAACATTTACTGGTCCCAGCTCTGGAGTAGTTAGATCCTCAAAATAAAAAAATAAAAAAATAAAAAAAATAAAAAAAAAACAACTTTCAATTGTACTTAACATGGGTTTCTCCCAAGCTAGCAAGGTAGTCTTATGAAAAGATTTTCAGTTGAATATTTAAGGCAGCCCTGGCTCGTGTGGCTCAGGGGACTTAGTGCCAGCCTGGGAACCAAAGGGTCACCAGTTGGATTCCCAGTCAGGGCACATGCCTGGGTTGCGGGGCAGGTCCCTAACTGGTGGCATGCGAGAGGCAGCCCCATATTGCTGTTTCTCTCCCTATCTTTCTCCTACCCTTCCTCCATCTCTAGAAATAAATAAATAAAATCTTTTTTAAAAAGTCATAAGAATTTAAAAAATAATAAAATAAATAAATATTAAAGTCAAAGAGAATCAATAGTTAACCGATCCATAAATAGAATGACTGAAACATTTTGGTCAGTTGAGGTTCTGTTGTGCTTACGGAAATACAGAGGTGTGGAGCCAGGTAAACTAGTAACGGACCAGAAAAGTCTGTAGATAGTTCATCACAGCAGCTCCCACTCCTCACTTCACTAGTCTATGTCTTTTCTCCATTCCGATCCTTAGCGATTTTCTTTTTTTTTCTCTTTAATTTAAATATATTTTATTGATTATGCTATCACAGTTATCCCATTTCCCCCCCTTTATTCCCCTCTATCCTGCATACCCCCTCCCAACTGCATTTCCCCCCTTTAGTTCATGTCCATGGGTCGTACATATAAGTTCTTTAGCTTCTACGTTTCCTATACTATGCTTAACCTCCCCTTGTCTATCTTCTACCTGCCATTTATGCTACTTATTCTCTGTACCGTTCCCCCTCTGATAACCCTCCATGTGATCTCCATTTCTGTGATTCTGTTCTTGTTCTAGTTGTTTGCTTAGTTTGTTTTTGTTTTAGGTTCAGTTGTTAATAACTGTGAGATTGTTGTCATTTTACTGTTCATAATTTTTTATCTTCTTTTTCTTAGATAAGTCTATTTAACATTTCATATAATAAGGGCTTGGTGATGATGAACACCTTGAACTTGACCTTATATGGGAAACACTTTATCTGCCCATCCATTCTAAATGATAACTTTGCTGGATAGAGTAATCTTAGCTGTAGGTCCTTGCCTTTCATTACTTGGAATACTTCTTTCCAGCCCTTTCTTGCCTGCAAGGTTTCTTTTGAGAAATCAGCTGACAGTCTTATGGGAACTCCTTTGTAGGTAACTGTCTCTTTTTCTCTTGCTGCTTTTAAGATTCTCTCCTTTAATCTTGGGTAATGTAATTATGATGTGCCTTGGTTTGTTCCTCCTTGGCTCCACCTTCTTTGGGACTCTGAGCTCCCTGGACTTCCTGGAAATCTATTTCTTTTGCCAGATTGGGGAAGTTCTTCTTCATTATTTGTTCAAATAAGTTTTCAATTTCTTGCTCTTCCTCTTCTCCTGGCACCCCTATGATTTGGATGTTGGGACATTTAAAGATGTCCTGAAGGTTCCTAAGCCTCTCCTCATTTTTTTTGAATTCTTGTTTCTTCATTCTGTTCTTTTTGAACGTTTTTTTCCTTCCTTCTGGTCCTCACTGTTGATTTGAGTCCCGGTTTCCTTCCCGTCACTGTTGGTTTCCTGTACATTTTCCTTTAGCATAGCCTTTATTTTTTCCTCTAATTTGTGACCATATTCAACCATTTCTGTGAGCATCCTGATTACCAGTGTTTTGAACTGTGCATCTGATAGGTTGGCTCTCTCTTTATTGCTTAGTTGTATTTTTTCTGGAGCTTTGATCTGTTCTTTCATTTGGGCCATTTTTTTTTTTTGTCGTGTTGTCCATGCCTGTTACATAGTAAGGGGTGGAGCCTTAGGTGTTCACCAGGGCGGGGTAACCCATGTCACTGCGTTGTGACGCTGTCTGTATGAAAAAGGTCTGAGAGGGCACAATGGCGCTTGCTCCACTCGCTACCCACAAGCAAATTGGGCCCTCTGGTTCTGATTCCCACACGGGCGGGCTTGTTCTAGGACCCTGTGGGTCTCTCCAACAAACTCCCCTTTGAGGCTGGGAGTTCCTCCTGCTGCCACCTCAACCCCCACAGGTGTTTTCAATCGGTGGTTTGAGGCTTTATTTCCCCTCACTGGGCCCCTGGTCTGTCCTACTCCTCAACTTTTTCTCCTGGTTTATCTGTGCCTGAATGTGGACCATCTGCTCCACTGGCCGGGGTCCCGCTGAGTCCAGGCCCACCAGCCGTGATCCCCCGGCCTGTTTCAGCGTTGTATGCCCAACTTCACAAAATGCGGTCTGGCTGAGCACCTGGCTTCGCCCCACTTGCTGGTCTGGATGTATGTGTCTTTAACTCTTTGGTTGTTGGACTTCCATAAAATTTGATTTTCTTTCAGTTCTGGTTTTTTTTTGTTTTTAAATTGTTGTTTTCCGTCTTTTGGTTTTGCGAGGAGGCACAGCATGTCTACCTACTCCTCCATCTTGGCTGGAAGTCCTGGTTGTTTTTTTGTTTTTAAATTTGTTGTCCTTCTTTTTGTTGTGTAAGGAGGCAGAGTGTGTCTACCTATGCCTCCATCTTGGCCGGAAGTCCCGCGATTTTCTTTTTAAGATGCTTACTTTGTTGTATTAAGAGACGTTTATAATACTGCTAAAGATAGTTCAGATCACCCGTGGTCGTCATATAATTAACACATTTCGTACCCTGTAGAAATCTCTAAGACATATGCCAGGGACTGCACGATATTGGGCAAACTGCACGTTAATTAAATCATCTTGTGATGCGGTCCTTAACAGATGGTGCGCGAAACACGAGAAAATTCGTGAGCGGTACGAAAAGTGTTAACATTTAGAAATCAATGATCTGGGGAATAAATCCATTAAGGGACTTGGTCTCTGTTTCCCTCAGTCAACCATCTATCTAGCCAGTCTTTCAAAAAGGCAAGATTATTGATATGTTTATGCTTTAGGTTTGTTTTTTATAAAATGGAGGCACTGTAGTAAAATTAACTGCAAATTAATAATGAATAATAGATAATAATTTAGAAATTTATGTCCATAAAAGGCATGACCATGTATGTATCATATGTTCTGTGAATAACTGCTACTATGTATCATATAATATTTATAGGTATTAACAAGGTACTTTTATTCATAAGCACTCAACTTTTTAAAAGAAAAAAAAATGTACTATTCTTTTTTTCTTTGTTTTTTAAATCCTTACCCTCATGCTTATTAATTTTAGAGAGAGAAGAGGGAGGAGAGGGGAGAGGGGGAGACAGAGAAAGAGAGAAATATTGATGTGAGTGAGAAACATCAATCCATTGCCTCCTGTACGTGTCCAGATGAAAGACAGAACCCGCAATCTAGGTATGTGCCCTGACTAGGAATTGAACCCACAACCTTTTGGTGTATGGGATGATGCTCCAACCAACTGAGCCACCCCTCCAGGGCTATTCCTTTTTTTTGTTGTTTAAATTAAAAGAGAAGTTGCTATATGAATAAATTTCACAAATTTCACATGTATCTGAAAACTTTTCCACTCACAGTTTCTCCAAATTTCAAATTCTTTATCTGACTTTTTCAATTACATATCTCTGAATGTGCATAAATAGTTTTATGTTTGCCACAAATGTGGCAATCATAACACCTTTCTGTTGCAAAAACAGATTTATATGTTCTCTATTTAGGAAATAAAGTGTGTATTTATTGTCATAATCAAAATGTCATATACAAAGTATTTTGCTTTTGTTGCTAAGTTTCTTTGAAAGGCTAGTCAAGGCTGCAATGGCTTAAAGCTGTTAACTATATAAATTAAACTATGGGGAAAATACTGAGATGATTTTTAATTACTTTGATGTAGCTTGTGAATCAGGATGTTAGAGTTTCTTTTCAAATATATTGTTTATTAGTAATAAAATCTTTTCAATTTAAAGTTATTCTACAAATGGAACATTAAAAGCAAGCCTATTACTAAAGCTGACAGTAAGATTTCTAATTCTTTTTTTTGATTACTTTAGAAGATAATGCAACAGGAATACCTACTATTAATTACCTGGATAATTAAACCATTTTGCTAATTGTGTTTTATTTCTATATCAGACTAGTTCAGCATGCCACAAATACAAACTTGCTGACCTTTAAAAATTATAAATAATATAAATAGATTGTAAATAAAATTATATATTGCAAGTTTAAAAAACATTTTGCATGATCACTAAGAGTAAACAAAAAGAGAGCTCACCTAGTTTCAGCAGATAGAAAAATCAAATGGTTAAAATTAACTTGACTTGATTTTCTCACTTTTATAACTATAACACATAATATTGCGCTTTTTGTTTTTTGCAATGTGACTTTTACATTTTCAGTACAAGTGTAGAATGAGTGTCTTAGGTTCCTCCAGTTAGGTGCGAGAGACTTCGCAGAGTCTTCGTCCTTGAGGAAAAAGCCCACACTGGGAGTGTACTTGGGGAAAGTTCTCTGCTGTCTGGTGTTGGCAGGTGAGGCTCAAGTGTCTGCTGGTTCCCACGTGGGGCCTAATTACTTTTGACTCATGTGGATGCCACTGGTTTTGGAGGAGGAGGTAAATGTAAGAGTTCCAGTCTTTTTATGAGGATATTTTTCTTATGTCGGCTTATCTTAATGTGTCATTAGGTAAGTCTGGACAATACAGTGACTACTGCTTTCATGGTCAACTGAAGAAGTAAAGTTTGGCTAAGCGAACCTGCCTCATTGTTACTAGTTTACTAGCATTGAGTCACATGCAGTGATTAGCTTCATCCCCTGGATACCTTTAGTCTTAGTAAGAAATCATAGTTCATGTCAGCACTGTTATTTCTTCTATTCTGCCCCCCCTCCCCTCTTGCTCCCTGTAGTTTTCATCCTCCTCTTCTTTCCTCCTCCCCCATCTCTCCCTCTTCTCCCTTCCTCCCTTTCCCACCTCACCCTCCTCCTCCTTCTCTTCCCTCTTCTTCAGTGTTTAAGAATGGAGCATTTACTCAGTTCTGTATAAAGTACTATCTCTTTGCAGTAGGTATTTTTCTTTTTATTCTCCTTCCATCTTTGACTCCTAAATCATGCTCTATTCCATGTGTGATATGTAACTGTGCACCTGCTCTGGGACCAGGGAGCCTTCTAGAGAGACTTCATCAGTGCTTTCTTCCTTCAGGAGCTCTTCAGCTACTGGACTTCCTGTTTTCTCTTGAGTTGCAAGAGAGCCTAATGAATACCACTAAGAGACTGGTGGATGTTATGTGATTAATTTATTTTGAATTTCTTTCTTAGTTAACAGAAACTTTTCATAATTTCCCAACTGAGGGAATAAGAGTAGTTTGACAATCATCATCATCATCATCATCATCATCATTGTCATCACGATAGTAATCATATACCCATGAGCTGTTTTTATTGCATTTGACGTAGTGATTTAATACCCAGAAGGTACTTTTAGAGGCATTCTAACTTTTTCACTTACACCTTTTTATGTGTATATAAAAATATACATATACTTTTACCTTTCTAGTTTTTTTATTTAAAAATGTATATTTTTAGCCTGGCTGGTGTGGCTCAGTGGATTGAGTACCAGCCTGCAAACCGAAGGGTTGCTGGTTCGATTCCCAGTCAGGGCACATGCCTGGGTTGTGGGCCAGGTCCCCAGTTGGGGGTGCGTGAGAGGCAACTACACATTGATGTTTCTCTCCCTTTCTTTCTCTAAAAATAAATAAAGAAGATATTTTTAAAAATAAAAAAATATATTTTAATAAAACTGTATTGCTAATATTCCTTTTTTGAAAGAGCTTTTAGGAAATAGATAGTTAGCCTCCACCTGTATTTATTCTACGCAAGTACCTCAGAATTTATAAGGTAAAAGGAATGTAAAGATCATTACAACCCACTTATTTTGTCAGTGAAGAGACTGATGAGGTTGAGTTGTCTGGGGTCACAAAACTACCAGATATTAATACTGAGACTAGAAATAATCCTGGGGAATGGCAGAATGACACAAACATTCACATTTGTAGAATTAGCATATAAATGAATTTTAAAGGTGAAACGAACAATTCTGCCCCCTTTAGCAGACTTGGTTACTTATACCCTGGAATGAAGCAAGTGAAGTTGGAAATCTATCTCAGTTGCTCTTATCTTTTGTCAAAGATATTATTTATTTTGACTAAAGGCATATTTTTCAGATGTTTAGCAGAAATAATCATAATACAGCATTAGTTTTATAATATTAAAATATAAATGGTATGAAACAAATAACTTGAGTATGACCAAGAAGTTATCAATGAAGAGAAATAGAATTAATACAAAATACATTGAAAATCATGTGGCAATAAGAAGTTACCAAGTACTTTAAGTGTACCCATAATTAACAGTTTAAGACTACTGTAAATGGATAGTGTACTACTCTTGTTTAGATATTGAACCATTTTTAGATGACACAGCACATTTCTCTAAATATGGGCTTCATAAGAAATCATACCTATCGGACTAAACACAGTATTCACCTGAATGAGAGAATCTTGATGTTTTAAGGTTCAATTTGTGGTTTTGAATTTTAGACTTGAGTTTTTTCCTAGCTGCCAAGTGTTTTATTTCTTAAAACCTTTAACTATATTTATTATCATCAATTAATCTTTATAATTTCAAAACTATAATTTATAAAAAAGTTGTCATAGTAAAATTTTGGATACTTTTCTCAGTTTTTTCTGCAGATTGTTCTTTATTTATTGCTTTAAAGATAAGATTGATGTTCTGGAGGATAACGGTTCTCAACAGGGGGATTGAGCAGTGAAGATGGGGAGGGTGTCATTTTGCCCCCAGAGGACGAGTGAGAATATCAGGAGATACTTTTACTTCTGATGATCACAACTGGAGATGAAGGGCGCTGGTAGCCAGGGTTGCTCCAGCACATCCTATAATGCACAGAAGAGCCCGACGGCGAAGAGTTTCCTAGCCCAAAATGATGCTGAGGGTGAAAACACTGCTGTAGAATTTCACCCTCAAATGTTCTCACCAAATCTAGATGAATGTCATTTCTAAGACTAGGATCTTCTCTTTACGTATCACTTGTTACTTTGTGGTAAATCCTTCATAGAGCTTTAGCAAACATTTACCTAAGCACAGGAGAAAAGCACTCTGATTTAAATACCTCCATGTGAAACTATTTAGGCCTTAAATATTCTGATCAAGTGCAGGTCAAACCCAAGTCGGGGAAGCCCAGACAACGGTTGTTATTTCAGGGCTCTCCTAATCACTTGGACAATTCTCGCTTCAGTAACTCACTGGTCTCCAGAACCAAGTCCAGGTGGGCCCATGACTCTCTCTTCATATCCAAAACAAACAAGCATAATTATCTTTTGTTATAAATTATAACAAGAACAAAGCTTTCCTTTGGAAGTAAATTGTAGAGTCCATGTTTTAGCTTTGCTATAAGACAACCATTAAAATGGATTCAAAATCACCTTTCAATGCATAGGATTACAGTAATCTTAATGTAAGACGTTTGCTTTATTTGAGAATTTAAAAAAAATAATTCAAATTCAGCTATGTTAATGCTTTAGAGGATAATAGAGTTCATGATATAAATCAAATAACTAGAATTTGGTTTTATTTAATACCAATAAGCAGAAAGTACTCTTCTTCCCTCTACCTCTCTCTCCTTCTCCCCCTCTTTTTGTCTTCCTGTGTGCATGTGTGTGTACGTACTCTTTTACAAATCACTACGTTAATATTTGCTAACCTGAGGAACAAATTCAAATCATGCTGCTACACCAACATGAAGAAACAAGGACACAGATATCAAACAGCCCAATATTTTATTTATATTTCTGTCTATTATGAAGGAAGATACCTGGTGGTTGTTTGTTTGTTTGTTTGTTTTGTGTGTGTGTATGTTTTGGTGAGTGTCATAGTCTTAATGTATTGGAAAAACGTTTAGCTGGGGAATGAAGTAACCTCATGTTGTAGTTCAGCAGAACATTACAGGTTTCACACAATACCATTTTGTCTGTGTGCGAAGGGCTAAATGATTGGCCTCTCACCTTGGTCCCAGCCAGGTTCTAGGTGGCTTTTCTGGTTGGGTACAAAGTGACATCATTGGGTTTGTAGACTGTGAGGCTTCACAGATGACATGCACACCTGGAGATCACAGAGCTGTCTGCGTGTATCATTCTTTGTGGAGAGATGAGGTGTAGTTGTTAAACACGAAAGACTTTTGAAGCAATACTTGATCTCACTGAGGTGGTTATGACCACTAAACAAAGTAAAAGCTTTTCCCACCTACCAAGGTGAGGCTTTCAGGATTGTTAAATTTTTGTTCAGTGTTTTGTAATGTCTGTGATATTTACATTTGAAACCAGACTGATGACTGGCCTCACGTACCACAGCTCCCACAGTGTAAGCAGGCAGTGCCCATGGGGGTTAAGAGTGTGTTAAGCCACTCAGAGCCAGAGGTGGGTGGATTCAGCTTGGCCCTGTTACGTACTCGGGCCTCAGTTTCCTCTTCTACGTGGATGATAATGCCACCTGCCAGTTGTATAACCTATGGGTTCACCGTAAAGGCGGTACAAGAGAGCATATGTGATAAAGATTAATACAGTGCCTGGTAGATTTTGAACATTTGTTTCCTCTTCCCTCTTTTCTTCCCTCTTCCTATATTTTCAGTGCTGGGTCCTAGAGTACTAGTTTGTTTACTTCTCCCTCTCTAAGGTGAAAGACAGTTGGAGTCCTGTTTGTGGGGCTCTGGTGGCTACTGGCATGAGATTAGAACAGTGAGAAATGTGAATCCAGACAGGCCGGCCAACTAGTGATGGTTCTGAACTGAAAACTGAGACTATATTAATGACATTCACAGATGAATTACAGTATAGTCACCAAGACATCTATGAATTGCAAAAAGAAAAAAATGTAAGTAGTACTGGAGAATTGCTGGGTTCACATTTATAAATGAGGTTCTGGCACTTAAACCAGTGAACATTTTTAAATTAGAGAAGGCAAAAAAGGATGATGAATAGGGAAGGATGTGGGTAAACACCAGACGTCTTTGAAAGACTCTTGGGAAATTAATGAAACCTTCAAGTATTTTGAAAAATAAATTCAGATATTTTTATTAAGGGTCCTGTAAGATTCTTTTGTTAAGTACAAAAAGAATGTTATTTTTGTCAAAATAATTACAAACCAGAAAACAAAGCCACTTTACTTGTTGGCTATACTAAGAAAAAGCACATAGTACAATTATAATTTAAATTTTATTAATTATAACATAAACAGTAATTTTTTTCAAAATGGCATCCCCCCCAAATTTTTTTTTTTTTAGTTTGAGTCAAAGCTTTTTTTTCACTATTTATTAGGGAATTTTGTTCCCCCTTTATTTGGTTCAGGTGAGGATACAGAAGGGTTCAGCTGCTTGGATTCAATCTAGGTCCCATCACTTACTAAATGATTGGCTTTCGCCAAGTTTCTCAGTCTCTCTGAGCCTGTTTTCTGATCTGTGAAATGGGATAATAGCCTTCACTTAGGGCTGTTTCATATGTTATTACCACTGTAACTGCTATTATTCTGGAGAAAGAGCATTAATTTGTGCCATGTCACAATTTAAAATGTAAAAATTATAAAAAGGACTAATAAAATGGAAAATTAATAAAGAGATAGACAACTTATCTTTCCTGAGCAAGTTAAAAAGGTGAGTTTTCAGAGCTTGGAATGTGGTCATTATAGTTGATAATGTGTGCTAAGCTAATTCACAGAATATTGAACACAAAGTATTGGTAAGAATAATGTTCTGTACTTCTGTTGTTTATTTTATTTACTGAGTTCATTGAAAGTCTAAACTCTGAGCAGAAAAGAGTGCTCTAGATGGAAGATTTAAAATCCATTTTAATCTTCCCTGGTTGGTGTGGCTCAGTTGGATTGAGCACGGGCTGCAAGCCAAAGGGTCGCAGGTTCAATTCCCAGTCAGGGTACATGCCTGGGTTGTGGGCCAGGTCCCCAGTTGGGGGTGCTGGAAAGGCAACCACACTTGATAGTTCTCTTCCTCTCTTTCTCCCTCCCTTTCTCTAGAAATTAAGAAATAAAATCTTTAAAAAATAAATAAAATCCATTTAATCTGTTATGCTCACCCTTTGCAAGGAGGAACAAAGTTATTTTGTAAGAAAATACTGGTTACAAAGAAAGAAAAAGAAGATCACAGAAGAGCCACAGCACTCCAGACCCACAGGCAGCAGCAGCATTCCCACATGCTCAGTGGAGGAACCAAAGCCTTGCATAAAAACCTGCTGTTAATGACTCAGTGCTTGAAGAATGTGTTTGGCCAGAGTTAGGCTTTTACCAAAATATAATGAGGGCAGACCAACCTGCAAGGCTCAGAGTGAAGAGAGTCTGCCGGGAATAGAGCAGTTCCTTAGGTTAAGAGCATTGCAATGCCTGTGTGTGTGTTGGGGAGTAAGCGAGCATTGGACATTGTTACCAAAACTGCTGAATACCCTTTACAGTTTGTTAGACAATTGCAAATACAATTACAGCAAGTATAACTTAGCCTGAACTAAAATGAAGAGTTGGATTGGTAACTTTTTGATGTTCAAACACTTAACCAGGTATGAGACAGGAGAGATGTTGCAAAGTGAGGGCAATATAGGAATACAAGCTTTTTTTCCCCCCTGAGAAATTCGTGAGACTAGAGACCTAGGGATGCAAGAGATACCTTTGGGGACCAGACTGTAAACTGAGACCATGAGTTAGGAAGGGGGCATCTCCCCAAATTTCATTTGTGAAGCACAATTCGTTGAAGGAGGTGCATTGCCGCTTCGAACCTCAGGACCTGAGCAGCTCTGAGCTCTTGGAGTAGAGGAGCCCGAGTGGCAATTATAGTTCTTGTGGAGAATGCTGGTGACCGTGGTTCTTCCCTACGGTGGTTCAGCGCTAGGAGGGTGAGAATTTTAGACAACTGTTCTTAAGAATATTTAACATTTCCCAGGAACTCCTAGAATTGTCTGGGAATCAGCAGGTAGGGGTATTGAGTCAGCCAAAGTTGGACCCTGATGCTGCTTCTGACCTCCTTTGTAGTTACAGGCTGATGGGATCCTGGGGCCTCAAGTTCACCTAAATACGTTGAATAAGTTGTACTTGGATCTTGTTAAAATTTGGGCTCAACCACTCTCAATAAATTCTTTTGCCATAAATTCTCAATACCATCCTGGTGTAGTGAACATTTCCAGGTATTATACGGACATTTGTGGTCTGGACAGACCTGAATGATGGGTAGAGTATAAATTCCCAGAGCAAGCAAAAATGTATGTTAAAGAAGGCTTATTACTGCCAGAATAGCAGATCATTATAATAAAACTTCTTAAACATCTAGTGAGTTTTAGGTTTCGTAAAAGGCGCTAAAGCAGGATGTACATGAGGATAAGTAGCCCATAATGAGATGCAATTAAGGAAGTGAAAATACAATCTGATCACAAAGAAACATTTCCTGGCTGTGAGAAAGGTAAGTATGCAGCAGAATTTTGTCAATGGAATAAAGGAAGCCCCAGTGCCTACGAGATGTTAAAGAAGGTTGTGTCGAAGTACACAGGAAACATCTCAGCTCTGGCCCAGGTGCCTCTTAAGATCCTAACAATGAATTTGTACAAAAGAGCAAAATGTTTTTTTAAGGAAGAAGTAGGACTACATTTCTCAGAGCAACACTGATTAATTTCATTGGAGATAGACCAAATGAATATTGTTAAAAA
Organism: Micronycteris hirsuta; assembly: GCA_004026765.1. Taxonomy (NCBI): domain Eukaryota; kingdom Metazoa; phylum Chordata; class Mammalia; order Chiroptera; family Phyllostomidae; genus Micronycteris; species Micronycteris hirsuta. The sequence continues at coordinate 4,097 of PVJI01004779.1, read as the reverse complement.
CCTTAATACTGATATATATTCTTGTAGATAGCCATAGGACTATAAACTCTCAGAAGGCATGTGATCGGCATTTAATCTGAAGTGCTAGAGATTTAGGAATGTTTCCTAAGCCTTCAAAGGGAATCATTCCTTATAGGAGGCGAATGTAAGGCAGGGAAATGAAAATATTAAAAAATGAGTGTAATCTACTCTTCTATACCAAACACTACAATGAACTAATATATGATATATGGAGAAAAAAAAAAACTGTATACCTCTCTAACAGATCAACAGGAGACCTTGGACTGCTATGTTAATTAAGACTAATGGTTATGGAAATGAAATCATTTTTCTGGAATGGATTTGCTGGTGGGGGATTCTAGGAGTTGAATGCTGCCCATGAGATATGCTTTAGGACCTGGATGGCACATCCTCCAGTAGGAAAGAGTCCTGAGAGAAGTTACTGCTCATTTTGAAGCCTTACCTACTTGGCATCCAAGGTAGCTGCCCTGCCTCAAGGTCCTCTTCTCCAGCTGATGGGGCGAACGTGCCCTGTGGCCACTTGCTCCATGGCCTCTGACACTAGCTTAACGTTTTTGGCATATTTCCTTTTTCCTGGGCTGATTTCTAAGTCTTCTAAGAAAGAAGAGTTAGTCTTCTAACCTTTCTAAGGTTAAAATTTCAGTTTCTAGGCAGGTATGACACCATTTCTTTCAAGATGAAATAGTGATGGTGGGTAACAATTTGCTACATTTCCCAGTGGATTTTCTAACATTCTTATAGGGAAACCAAAGTACTATGTATCATTCCATGTTTTTTATTTTGTCTTCATTTCTGAAGAAAAAGACCTGAGTGCTAACTTTTTTTTTAATTTCTTAAACGTTCACAACATTCAGAAGTTTTTCTGTATTGTGCCTTCGCTGATGTCTGAAAAGATTTGAGCTTTGACTATAGGATTTCCCACAGTGAATGCATTCGTAAGGTTTGTCCCCAGTATGGATTCTCTGATGATTAATAAGCCCAGAATTCTGGCTAAAGACTTTTCCACATTCAAGACATTTGTAAGATTGTTCTCCGGTATGGACCCTCTGGTGCTGCACAAGGATAGAACTTCTGCTGAATGCCGTCCCGCATTCAACACATCCGCAGGGTTTCTCTCTGCTGTGGATTCTTTGATGAAGAATAAAGGCCGAGCCCTGACTAAAGTATTTTCCACATTCATTACATAGATGTTGTTTCTAGAAGGATTTCTGTTTATAGAAGGATTTCTCTTGCTTTCAAATCTGCCCTTAGGGAAGCAGGCTTCTCAATATTTAAAATCTGAGGAACACCTATATTGAGAGTGCCAGGAACTGCATGCGATTCTACTGCTGAAGGAATCTGCTTTGGAGCTGATGATCCATTTTCAGTCCTAGCGTCATCATCACAGTGCCTTAGGGAATGGAGCTCCCCGGATGCCCACTTCAGCTGGTTTTCCACAGCATCAAGCTCAAAACTTGGCAATCCCTGAGCTTCTTGAGTTGTAATCTCCCCTACCAGCACTTCCCGTTTTTGTCAGTGGAGAGAAAGCGGCTGTCCAGGGTCATCTAGTTTACTCTGTAAATCACTGCCTCCTCTCCGTTCAGTGGATGATGCTCTTGAACCCAAGTCTGCAGCTCCGTGGGGAGGATGGCAACAAGCTGCTCCAGTGCTACTAACTCCAAGATCTGTTCTTTTGCGTGTCTCTGGCCTGAGCCAAAGAAGGCAAAGTTCTTAAAGCTGGCTCACAGCTTCACAGGGCCCAGGTGAATCCTGGTATCCAAACTGCCTGAATCGCTGTCAGAACACCTCTTGGTCAGGGAGATGGTTCCAGGGAGTACTTGATCCCTCTTCACCATCAGGATCCTCCTCCAACTCACTCTCAGAATCTTTTCCTCTTCATCTGGAGTTGGGATGATAAGTATTGAATCTTCTTCCACTGACAGTGTAGACATCCTGATTTATAAATACTTCAAGAAGAAAGAGTCAAGGCAGGCAGGATATGGGCCTCGTTTATACCTCGTTTTCTTCACAGGCCGTCCCGCACACCCTTTCCTCCACTCTGGCGCAAACCTCCTGCTCGGGAACCGCAGCAGCTTCACTGTGCAAGGCAGACGCAGAAACCTAAGCAGAAATCATTCTTAAGAAATATGAAGGGTTCCTGAGCTAATAGCTTCCATTTTTAAAAAAGTTATTAACATGTTAGTGTTACTAATAATGCTAACAGCAGCTAACACTTGCTTAGCCCTTAACGCATGCAGGGTACTCTATTTTTCACCCATTTCTTTTAGTCCCCACAATAAAACTCTTAAGAAGGTATTGTTATATCCATTTTATATGTGAGGAGACAGAAATTTAGAGATTATATTACCTTCCTGCAGAAAGTGAAAGCACGGGATTTGAACCGCAGCAGCTTGACTCTAGAACGCCTGGGTTTATCCTTTATGTTTTGCTGGCTCCTAAGGTGGCCTGTCTCTTCAGCCACACTTTATTTCCTTTATTTCCATGCTAAGATGCCGATTTTTCTCCCATCTTGAAATAAAATTCTCTCAGTCTCACCTCTTTTTCTGCCACACGAGTATAGCACCAGCCCTGAAGAAAGTTGTCTGTACTCCTCTTTAAAATCTCTCCTCCATTCTCTCTGGAACCCTCTCACCCATTGGACTTTTTGTCCACATTTCTCTAAATCGCTCTGAACAGGGTCACCAATCACCTTGACACTGTCATAAACAGCTGTCATTTTTCCATCTGCCCTCTGCCTTCCTCTCTGACCGGCAGGAGCAGTGATTAATAGCTTCCTGGTTACCCAGTTTCCAGACTTTCAGGATTCTTCCACACTCTTGTTTTCCTTCAGCCTCACTGCTTTCCCCTTTCTGGTCATCATTGCTGCTGCTTCCTCACCTGTTTGACTTCTAAACGTCAGTGGATTCGGTTCTTGGGCCATTTCTGTTTCCTTGCTCACTTTGTTCTCTTGGTGGTCTTAACCAGCCTCAGGACTTGAAATATCATTTACACATCAGTGTTTCCCAAATGTGTTCTTTTCACCTAGACCCCCCTGGGGAGGCCAGACTCATGTATTCACTTCGCCGTTAGAGGGATCTCACCCTGTCTCATCATGGCTTAAATATTTCATGATTATTAGGACCCTGATATTTGGTCCATGTTCAAATAGACTTAAAATAACACAATGTGTCTGTGGATAAGGTTAGCACTTACATAATTTGTTTTAATTTTCTGGGATTTTGTCTTTGTTAGCATTGATTTGTTTGACTAAAGCAGTGGTTCTCAAGGAGGGCAGTTTGTCTCCCCAAGTAAAATTTGGCAAGGTCTGGAGACATTATTGTTTATCGCCAGTGGGGAGGAGGATGCTCTTAGCATCTAGTGGGTAAAAAGCCAAGGATACGGCTAAACACTCTGCAATGAACAGGACAGTCTCCAAGAAAAAAAGAATTATCTAGCCTACAATGTCAATAATGTCCGAGTTGAGTAACCCAAAATGAGCATTTATAAATTTGAATGATCTACTCTCAGTAGAAAAGAAGTTGAGCATTTGATGCAAATAACAAAGTAGTTTGAACCTTTCTCTTTAAAATACATGCTTATGAATAGTTGCCAAAAGTTGGTAGCTATTCCTAACAAATGCACATTGTGAATGGTCCTCTTGTAAGCCTGAGATTCCTTTAAGCATGCCTGTTGGATTTGAGTACCTGCAGTTAAGTAGTGTTGCTCTTGGCAGGACTTGGTGAGCAAATGAGGTATGAGCTCTCTGATCTCAGTAGTCTGCTCAGTCAGCCATGACCTTCCCAGTGGCTCTTCTTTCTACACCCTGTCCACACTAAGCCATGGCCCAGGCAGTTCTCAGTGGGGCAGCCAGAGATTACCACAGGGGGAAAATGCAGGACCCTCAGGCAGAGGTTCATGTGGGGTTCAGGGTAATTGGAATGATTTCTGTTTTCCAGTGAATGTTGTCCAAACTGTCGTTGTAATTTAATGCCAAAAGACCTTTAAATCAAAAGCTTTTGGGTGAAGTACTTGGCAGTGGAGTTGAATTTTTATTATAGAAATTGCGGTTACTTCAAATACTATTTGGGTTCTGACGG